>APFE030541056.1:13905-82748 GCA_000404065.3 Pinus taeda | reverse complement strand
TACAACATTAAGAGATCTATCATCAACAACATATATATTTTTGGTGTTACAATCATGTAAAGAAGAAAACATGGCTTTGTTTTTGGCCATGTGATAAAAGGCTCCAGAATCAATGAGCCACTCATGAGAATGAGAAGAAGAAGATACATTTAATGCATAACCAGACTGAGATGATTGACAACGACATGCAGAGAGTGCCATTCCTGAAGATGAAGTTGAAGTTGAAGTAGAAGAATGCTCCACATGGATGTTATGTTTCTTCATTGCGGCTTCCAAGGCTTCCATCTTCTTAAAGCATTTAGATTCTAAGTGGGCATCTCGATTACAAAAGTTACAATGTCTATCAGTCTTCTTCCATTTGTTTTTATTGGTCTTATCATTTTGCTGAAATGATCTTTCATTTTGAGACTGAGTTTGCTTAGGACCCTTGTTTGGTTTAGGACCATTCTTTTTAGGATATGACTTTTTAGGATTCTTTGAATTTGGTTGCTGCTCGGCGGCTAACGCTTTCTTGGAAGAGTTTCCAAGATTAAGAAGACCAAGGTGTAAGAGTTTTTCTTGTTCTCTTATTAAAGAATCACAAAAAGAGTCAAAGGAAGGGCCTTGTAGTCTTTTCCTTGACAAATGAAAGCTTCCCTTGTAGAATGGAAGGTGGAAACAAATACAGAGTAGGCTGGACCCAACTTAGTAAGGATGGAATAAATAAGGTTACTATCTGTTTACTTAACCTTAACACCTTCCAAGAGATATCTAAGGGTCTTGAATTTGCACAAGAAATCTTCAATGCAAGAAAAATTATTAGGATCCAATGTAAGCAACTCATTTTCAAGTTGATGGGCTCTAATTTCATTTTTAATCCCAAAAACTTTAGTGATTTGTTCCAATGCTTCATGAGGAGTATCAAGATCTGCAATATGAAATCTAAGATCAGGAGAAATAGACATCCCTATCAAACCACGTGCTTGATCTTGTCTATTTTCCCATTTATCAACCTTGTCTTCATATTTTGGTTTCTTATCTTGGCCCGTGGCTATTCTGTAGAGACCTTTACTTCTAAGTAAATCTTCCATGTAGGCTACCCATTGGAAGTAGTTAGTGCTGTCAAGAATGACTTGGCATGGACTTTCCATTTTTTTAAAAATATGAAGCTGAAGATGCTGAAAGTAAGGGTTCCAATGGATAGATCTCGAAAAATTAGGCTGTTTTAAAAAAAACGGCTCTGAAAAAGGCTTCCGGATGAAGAAGTTATGGCTTTTTGAAAAAAAATTGTTGAAGTTGCCGGCAAAGTGCGCGAATGTGCAGGAAAAAAAAACGCCCTCACAAAATGGAGATTTGAACCCAAGACCTCTACTCTCTTAAAATAGCTTTGAACCAATTGAGCTATACAAAAAATTTGAGAGAGAGAGAGAGAGAGGGGGGGGGGCTTTGGGTTGCGTGCTTGCCTTGAGAAACCTCTTTTTCCCTACAAAACACAAAACATAAAACCCAACATGCACATGCAAAGAAAAATGAACCTTATGGCTCGAAGTTAGCTTTACCCAAAAAACTAAATATTTAAAAAAAATTGAACCTTGTGGCTCAAGGTTAGCTTTAGCTGAAAAACTAAATATTTTTCTCAATGTTTCTGATTTTCCGAGATCACACTAAGGTGCATGGAAAAGAGCATACGCATGAGAAAAAATCCTTCCTTTCTGTTTCTGATTTGCCCAGATCGCACAGAGTCACAAGGCAAAGAGCATACACAGAAATGAAAGGTATAGATCCGGTTAAAAAAAAACTAAATAAACCGAAACCGAAATAAGCAGAGAGAAAATAACAGTAAACTGCAAATAAAGACTGTATACCTCCAGATCTTAAAAATGACGCAGATAGGGCTACCGGAAACCTTTTCGCGTGAAACGAAAGGGGTTCCTCACTGGAACAGATGCTCCGAACACAACAGAGCAGTCCTCTCGGCCCGAAAGCAGTCAGAAACAGTAGATCTAGGAAACGACAGCCGCATGCAGTTCTACCGGCTTCAGATTTGGATCACCAACGGACGCGGCCCTCAAATAGCTCTGATACATGTAGGAATTTACAGAGTAAGTTCCTAAGACAGAACACCAAAAGGACACCGCTCACAAACAGATCACAGATCAATACACCAGTATTTTGACGTGGTTAAAACCCTCAGAGAGGGAAACAGTCCACGGCCTGCGCCAACGTGGCTACTACAGGCAATTTATTAATAAAAGAATGAAAATTTACATAAGCTCTCTCATGCACGGTTAACCTACAAATGACCCTCCATGCGCTTTAAATATAATTCATGGACCAATCGGGTGTCAAGCCACAGATCAAGTGTCGGTAATACCGAGGAGAGAATGAACCGTCGGATCACTACAATCGTGACCGTCGGATTGTAAGTTACAAAATGTACAACGGTAAAGAAACACACTTTACCTAACTCTATACCTAACTCTATACTAGACCAAGTTGAACTTAACTATTCCTATGTGTCGGAATATCCTAACAAAATATTTTGTTGAGAATGTATGTTTGTGTACATTGATGTTAATAATTTGTTGATTTACAAACAATAATGCGTTGATATGGATTATTTGTTGTAACCAACTTTCCATAATGGTTCTACAAAAGAAGGATTATGGGCATGATTTGTTATTATTTATCTATATTATTATGTATCTAACAATTGTGTTTGATTGAAAACACATCACAAGCAACAAAAGGTAGTGGAAGACACATGAATGAGGACCAAAATGGTGGAGTATAGTTTTGATTAGTTATAACATGGAAATCAAGAGGCTAGGATAAATGAAGAAAAAAAATAAGTGGGCCAAGGGGAGGGGTAATCTCTCTTGATTGGATGGATAATATGAGGAGCCTAAGGGTTAAAGTCATAATATTCAAGCAAGAAAATGAAAGGCTAGTGAGATCTTAAGAGAGGCAAGTTGAGATAGATGTAGTTGTTTTATCAAGCCTCTCATGTTTGCAGAGGCAAAGGTAACCCATGTTGGGGACTATTCAAGGAGAAAAGAGTCGCCTCCAGGAGTAAAAAGATAAAAAAAATGGGGCAGATAGTAGTAGGTCCAAGCAGAGGCATAGGTGGGAAAGTGAAAATGTTGTGAGAGGAAATGCAACTTTGAGTGCCCTAGAAGGAAGTACCAACACTTTTGTGCATAATTCTAGTATACCTTCTAGATCTACTAATAGGAGGAACCATCATCACTCTCATCATTGTCATCATTATCATGAAGAACTGGTATCCATTGCCACAAATTGATGAGTTATTTGACGAGTGAAGGAGAGAAACAATATTATCGAAGATTGATTTGAGATATTGGTATCATCAAGTATGCATCAAATAGGAATACATCCATAAATCTTATCTTTGGAAAATATATATACATTATGAGTTTGTAGTAGTACCCTTTGGGCTTAGTAATTCGCTTCCCACGTTCGCCGAGCATGAAAATCACCTTGTTGTAGTAATGCATTTATTGAGGGAACGCAAGCTTTACAAAAATCTCAACAAGTGGAATTTGTTCTAGTCATAGATACACTCTTTGGGGTAGGTTATCTCTGAGGAGGGCATACTAGCTGCTCTAGAAAATATCAATTCCATAATGGAGTGTCTAACATCGAAGAATGTGATTGAGGAAAAGTCATTGATGGGATTGGAGGGTTAATATAGGAGGTTCATTGGTAACTTCTCTAATCTAGGTTGTCTTTTCATATCCTTGTACATAAAATAAAATAAATTTGGGTGGAAAACTAAGTGTGTAGCAAGCTTCAAGTATTTGAAAGAGTTTATCACAAATGCACCAATGTTGAGGGTTGTAGTTCTAGACAAGGATTTTTTGGTATGTACATATACCTATAAGGAAGGAATAGGTGAATTATTGATCTAGGAGGCATAGGTAGTTTTCAATGAGTGAAAAAAATTAAATCAGCATGAAGCAAACTATGCAGCTCATCATCTAGACTTACCTTCCATTATTCATTCATTGAATATGTGGAAGCATTACCTCCTTGGAAAGAGATTCACACTCATGAAATATCATAGTGAACTCAAGTATTTATTTCGTGAACCTTATCCGAACGCAAGACAAGTTAAATATCTAGCCATAATTATTGAGTTTGACTTTGATATAAAGTACATGGAAGGAAAAGGAAATAAGTTTATTGATGAACTCAATATAAGTATTCAATTGAATCACATGGAAATCATACTATCTTATGAAGTGGACCTAGTAGAAAGGGTAAACAATGTAGGACAACATGATGAGAAATATCAGTTAGTGAAATAAACGTTGTGACAAGATGGGGGGATGAGGAATACTGTCTCATTATGAATTATGAATTAAAGAGGCTCATAATGAGAGACTTCCATTTCAAGCCATATTCATGCAATTTGTTGTACCAAAAGACTCTCATAGTCATTAAAAAGATTTATTATTGGGTAACTTTGAAGAAAGAAGAAGTTAATTTTGCTTCTAAATGCATAAAATGTCAACAAACGAAAGTTGAATGAAAACATGCAAGAGGTATATTGAAACCCATTCCCATTTAGGAATATACGTGGGAGGCGATCTCCATGGATTTCATTATAAATTTTTCGATAACGTCCATGAAACTGGATGCAATTATGGTGGTAATTGAGAAGTGGAGGAAAGTGGCTCATTGTTTGGTGGTCAAATCCACCATTTTAGCTAGTTATGTAGTTCAAAATTTCATAAAGGATATTGTGAGTTTACATGGATTTCTCAATAAAATTATATCAAAGAGAGTTTCTAAGTTCACTTCAAGGTTTTGGAAGGAACTATTTGCAGGCTTGGGAAATAATTAGCATTTAGTATAATATAACATCCATAGATGGATTAGAAAATAGAAAGGACAAACAAGATCCTGGAGGATATGTAGAGGATGTATGTGATGCACCAACCTAAGAAGTGGGAAGATTATATTCCACTTGTAGAATTAAAATACAATAGCAAGTACCAAGATCCATAAATATGAGCCCATTTGAGACATTAGAGGTATATATTTCAATGATAATATTTGATTGGAGATGAAAAGTAAAGTCGAAGAGATAACAAAGAAGAAATTTCCTATTGGAAAGATGCCTAGAAGAAAACATTTCCAGGTGAGAAGGAATTTTCCTCTCAAATTATATTAGGTCCCTATAACACTAGTGCATCCCCATTTTTTTAAAAGTTAGTGTAGTCCCCTATTGTTATTTTTTTGCCCATATAGCCCCCATATTGTTATTTTTATGCCCCATAGAAGTCCACTATTGTTATTATTGTTATGTAGATTTTGATTATATTGTGACCCCTTAGACTCTTATATATACCAATGAGGTATTGCCATTTGTAAAATCGAAGAATTATTCATTTATTTAATATAAGGGAGGCTTCCCCCTCAAACATAATAACTTTTAAGTCGTTGATCTATCCTTTTGTGAGTTGGTTGCATAACATTTGGTATCAGAGCTTTGGATTTTAGGGTTTCACTTCTCCAAAAAGGTCATCTTGGAATTTTTTCTATAACATTTTTTATACAAGGCTTATGGAGCTACAATTTGGGAAACTTAGAGAATAAATATTTGTGAACGTCTTGTACAAATTTCAGATCTTATTTTGATATATTTTCATAGCTATGATTTGAGGAAGTTAGGGTTTTTCCAGGCTCCACAATTCAATCTCAAACAAGTAACCTAGGGAAAATTGTCATAACTTTTTCTCGGAGCATCATAATTGAATTTCATAAAATGTGACTAAAAATGCACATACATTAGTCGATCATATATCATTTTTATATCAGAAGGTCAAAAAAGTGACACACAACATTCTATACAAGTTCACTTTACTAAACTAGTCTATAATCAGGTCATCATTGGACATTGGGCATAACCCTTTCTTGAAGACTCCAATGTTAGCTTGAATTGTGGGGTTAAAAAAAATACTCATAGAGCTACCACAAAACTAAATTTTCGACCTTGGAGGTCTAAAATTATAGAGTTACAACAAATTTAAGTTTGAGCTCCTACAAAGAAAGAAAAAGGTGTGTATTTTGTTTAAATTTACATACATTTTGTTTGAAAAATCAGTTTGAAATTATTCAAGGGGCATATTGAAGCATAAATATCATTATCTAATTCCAAAATTACTTGAAACAAGAAAATGGAAACACCTAGTAATAACCATAAATCTCCACTATGACGCATGAAGAAGAGGAAGAAATGCAACATCATTTATCAAAATTACGAGACCAAGTGCAACAAATTTCACTCTCGCAAAGAGTAACAAAAAATGAAATGGAAGATAATATGGAGGCTTTGAAGGATGGATTAAAAGAAGACATGGAATTTTTGGAGGATGGATTAAATGTGGATATGGAAGGTTTGAAGGAAGGTTTGACAAAGTTGCTACAAAAACGCTTCCTAATAACGAAAAGGTATTAGATAAAACTCATGATGAAAAAAAAAGGAATGTTAATCATGATTTCAAAGACTCTAACTTTGGATTTAATACCCACCATATTCCTAATATCTATATGAGTAATTTTTATGGCAAGGATCTGGTAACATGGATACAACAGATGGAGCAATATTTTTATCTCCATAATGTGAAACACAAACAAAAGGTATGCATTGAAACTTTATATTTAGAACCCAATCAATTTATATGCTATCAATGGCCTTATTATGGTAAACCACTTGTCACTTGGTCAATTTTTATGGAGGGAATGATAACACATTATGAGTATACAAAGAGAAACACTCTCTTTAGCCAATTGATAAATCTCAAACAAAAGGGTTCAATGGTAGAGAAGTATTGAGGACTTCAAAAAATTGAATATGGGGGTAAATGGTATTCCAAAGGAGCATAGGATTGATTTACTTATAGGGAATTTAAAGGATAACATCCAATATGAGGTTTTCCTTTCGGAACCTAACTCATTTGAGAAGGAATTCAATGTGGCAAGAAAAATTGAAATAAAAATTATGGCAATAAGGAAGTCTACCAATCAAAACTATAAAGATGGAAGTGTTGTTACTCCTAGCCTTCTAAAATCTACAATGTTGACACCGATACAATTGGAAGAGAATAGAGAAAAAGGGGGTTTTTATAGTTGTTATAGGAAATACACTAAAGATTATAACTGTGATGAGAAGAAATTATTTTACACATATTGTAAAGAGGAGGAAGAAAAGGAACAAGAAGCATCGAAATAATAGGATATACACTAGGAACTAACCACAGAGAAATAGAAATGAATCTAACTATATCTTGTAATGCATTGACATGAATTACCACTCCTGAAAGGCTAAAGATAGAAAGAAATATCATGAAGAAAAAGGTAATAGTGTTGATTGATTCAGGTAGTGTGCATAATTTTATTCAATTTAATATAGCCAAGGAATTGAATTAATTCCTATATCCATCACTAGAGTGTCAAGTGATGCTTGAAAATGGAGGAACTATAAATTTCTCTAGAAATTTCCATAATATCAAGATAGCCATGGGGTAATATGTATTAAATAATATAACGCTTTCCATTCCAATGGGTGGTGATGATGTTGTACTAGGAGTCCAATGGCTAAAATATTTGCGGATGATAACAATTAATTTTTAAGAACTTTACATGCATTTTTTTGGAAGGAAAGGAAGTTGATTTAAGGGGTATCTCAAGGAAACCATGAAATATAATGAGCTCTATTCACATTACAAAACTTCTAAAGAAATAACAATGAGGTGTAATTGCACAACTATGCTCACTAGAGGTTCAAACATCTAAATCCGCTATTTCTCTAGATCTCCAAAAAGTCTTGGACAATCATTGCAAGGTATTTGAGACTCCCAAATGCCTCCCACCTATTCTTAATAATGATCATGCTATTCACTTGATTCCAGGAAGTTTTCCTCCGAACATGAGGCCTTATAGATATCCGTATGCCGAAAAGAGTGAAATTGAACGTATGGTTGTAGAAATTCTACAGGTGGTTATAATTCAACCTAGTCAAATTTCTCTCTCTGCTCCAGTAGTATTAGTGGCACAAGAAGTATAAATCATGATGTATGCATCCCAAATATAGGGAGCTCAACAGGCTCACTATTTTAGATAAAATTTTTATTCATGTCATTGATGAATTATTGGATGAATTATATGGAGCAATTTACTTCACCAATGTTACAGGTCTATTTGGGCACATCACTCCCATCATTCAGATTAGTACTTTTAGGGCTCATCAAACCCTAATCTAGTTGCTACATACCCTAGACAAGTCATCTTTTGGAATTCCTCCTTCCGTGAAATTTTCCTGGCCTTAAGCCCTCTAGAAATGCCTCCTTAAGGGACCACCTCAACCTTAGCTAGGGGTAAATGCACTTTAGTATAGGTAGGCCCATGTAATGGTGTAGTTCAATGCACTTAGGCCCACTTTGCCCTATGTTGGGCGAGATTTAGTGAATTCTTCATAGGGTTTTGTGAATATTCTTATCTTCTAGAGAATTCTAGAAGATTCCCACACTTATCATCTCCTATGAGCTCAAAATTGGATAGGGAATGAGTTATGTAACCTCCTATAATCTCACCCCTTCCTCCATTGAAACTAACTCTAAGTTTGGAAGGCCATTCAATACCCTCATTTATGACCAAACCACCTCCATTTTCCTATAAATTGAGCACTCATCTAAGTGATCAAGGGTTGGAATTTGAGAATTTGTAAGTAGATAATACTAGTGTGAGGTTTGATATTGTAAGAAGGTACTGTTATGCTGCTGGAGTGTTGTGCTTTTGATGTGATGTTGGATGGAGCTCATGTTGGAGGAGTGACATTGGATCGGACTTCATGGTTGTAACTCTTCCTTCTACTTAATAAAGTTGTTTAAACCTTTTCCCATATTCTTGTCTTTATTTATGATGATTATACGTGTAAATGCTTTCAATTCCATTTTCTTATAGCATATAGATCTCTTACTTTGATTGGTTTTTGTCCTTTGTTTATGATTGCAGGTACTTATCAAGCATATTAAGTTTGAGAAGGAGCCATAGGAGCCATACATAGGAGACAAAGGGAAAACAAAAGATAATAAGTAGGTCCCTTGTTTGATTTCTTTTCTATAGAAAAATGTTAAACGCTTTAATTATGTTGTTGTAGGTGTAGCTACCCACCTAGGGAAATTGTATTTATCGGTAGATGCAAAATTCCACATAACAAATTGGTGACTCCGCTAGGGAATGATTATCATTATTGGTAGCTTATTATCATCATGGTACACCCTAGTATACTTTACTTGAATTCATTGATCTTATTTTAGCCTTTTTGAAGTGTTTTTGGTCAAAAATTTGTCATTAGATGTAATTTGATTGGCCTCTCTGGCACTAGTGCAGGCTTGGGACAGTTCTCTGCAGAGCACCCTTGGCTTAGAGACAGTGCTCTACAACACAGTAACTTCCACTCTGACCTGCACTAATCCCCCTTAAGCTTAAAAACCCATCTTTGGCTGGGATTTTTCTAATTTTTCTTCTGAAGTTGTTTATTTAAATATCAATGCTTTTACGGTTCTAAAATCAGCTTGTATCTCTTCTCCTAGCCCTACTTTGACCTTCAATATTTACTATTTCTTAAGAGTTTTACTTATCATTATCAATTCATTGTCAAAGCTAGTTTATATAGAGTAATATTTTTCTGAAAAGGAAGTGTCCTAAAGTCTTCATTTCTTTGAGAGAGAAACTGTAGTAAAGTCTTTGTTTTTTGTGAAAAGTATTGATTGATTGTTTGTGCATCTAGTTCCTTTTTGTTCATCTAAACACTAAAGGGACTGAAAAGAAAAAAAATCATTTTTCATATTGTAGTTTTCGAATGCTTTATAGGAATAGCTAGGGAAATTGCATTAGGTTTGCTTTTTTCTCTTTGTCAGACATATAATTTCTTTATCCCTTACTAGCTATAGTTTTCATTGTTAACTGAATTAAAGAATGTTTCTCATGTTAGTTTCATTCTGGGAATTGCAAACATACATGATGTGGTGAACCTTGAAAGCAAAATTATTAATAATATCAACTTAAATGTTATCCCAATTAACCTAATGGAGCATTGTAACTTAACACACAACATTTAGAGGTTCTAGGCTAGAGACGTGTTCCAACATTGTAAAACATAGAAGTTGTTGCTAATTGTTTGTAATACATTCCGAGTGTGATACCTCAGTCCATTTATTTAAGTATATCATAGCTTATCCATGTACCTTCGGGTATATAGGGCGGTGTTATAGTATGAAAAGTATAAAGAAATGCTCTCACTATTCAGTTTCGCATTACACAACACTAACACAGATTAGACCTCCATGTACTTTTGGGTATATGTGGGAGGATTAGATTAGGTTTCTATCCATCCTTAGGTAGCCGAGTTGGCTGCCTTGTACACTGTGATACACCGAACACAACATTTGGGGAGATTTCCTGCCTGTACTTCTTGTTTCGCTGGGAGGTATTCTGTAGTTCACAGTTCCTTGGTAATCCTTTTTTCTAGATTATCCCTCTTTTGTTTTGTTATGTTATTTTGATTAAAATAAAATTAATTGACTGTGGATAACACACTCCACGTCACTCCTTAGTTGATCTTAGGTCGAGACATATGGCAACAACTCTAGAGTCCACCGATTAAAGAATTTCTTTTGATGGGAATCCTAGTCCTTTTCCTCCTTTCAGAAATATTGGTGCTCCATATATGGCTACATTGTCCCTTTTGAGATTTTCTATTGGATTTCCAGTATGGTTGTTTCAACCTCCTTGATTCAAAATGTCATGATTTCTCCGAAATCGAGTACTCCTCCAACTGGAAAAATCGACCTCGAGTTGATCCTAAAGTTGACCCTTTGCCTTCTTCTTCAGTTTTTTCTTCCTCCCCTTCTTCCTCTTCACCTAGTGAAAGTATTGACACTAGTAACGAGGTGGATTAGAAGAAGAAGATACAAAAGAATAATAAGAAGAAGAAAATTTAGCAAGGGGACAACCAAGAAACCATTTCTTTGAATGCAACTTTTGATGAGAAATCATCTGATAAGCCTCACAAAGTTCGATATCCATGAAAACTTTGCATGGGAGACCATCTTCTTCGAAATTGTCCTGATATTCCTAAAATCTTAGAAGAGTGGTCTTCTCATTCACATCATCCTGTGTCATCAACTTCTGGAGATCATTTTGGTGAGACATGATCAACTAGTGGTAGTAAAGGTCATGAAAAGAAGGGTAAAGTTAAGTTTCCCTATAGGTTATGTGAAGGCAATCACCCCATTCATCTTTGTCCATATCTCGATGAATCCAAAAAAGTGTTGGATAACCATCCTACTTCTCCGCAACGACTTCCATCTAGTTACAAGAGATTCTCCCTTAATCCTTCAATAGTTGATAAAGTGACTGACACAAATCAACCATCGGTTAAACCCACTCTTTCTGAATGTGAATCCCATGAGTCTATACTTGACCAATCACAGGTCAAAGAAATAGTTGACCTGATTTCACCTTCAGTTAATCATACCTTTCCCGAAGAGAGTGAATATGATACCACTCAGGTTCTTCTCGTTTCTTCATATTCTAATGTGCTTGGGGGCAATCCTCCTATTCCATCAAGACAAGAGGAAAATCCTCTCGTTCTAGTAATTGAAGGGGGTAATTCTCCCGTTCTTACAGTACCCCTTCCAAGTAGTATGGTCACTTCCTTTGATTGGGAATGACTAGCAAGATGTCATCTTCCTTCTTATGTGCCTTTCAAGATCATACCACAGGTTTGTAATATGGTTGTACCGAGAACTATTATAGATGAAGGTGCATCTGTGAGTATCCTTTCCTCTACTTCTTGGCATGTGACTGATTTGCCGCCACTTATGCTTATTACGCAAAATCTACTGTCTTTTAATAGAGGAACTAGTCAACCATTAGGGATCCTTCCTCAGTTTCCTATTATTTTGGGAGGAGAAATTGTTTATCTCAATTTGATGGTAGTCACAGGCGCTATAAATTACAATTTACTTCTTGGCTATGACTATGTTTATGACATGGGAGCTATTGTTCCAACACTCTTTCGAGTGTTGTGTTTCCTGCATCACCATTGACTAGCTTTCATTTCCTGGTCCAAATATGGCTTCCATCCAACCATATTCCCTAGATGGCCTTTTTATACCAATCGTATCTTCCCCCTATAGGTCAATTATGTGGCAACCCGTTCCATGCCTACATGAACTAATGATCAATTCTGTGATGTTGTACATTATTTAGTGTGGGCATTGGAACCAGATCTCTCTAATGGATTCATTGCTAGGGATCCCTTCTAGAATGTTGTTCTCCCATCTGATGAGAACCTTTTGGAAGTCATGACCTCTTATAGGTCATGATCAAGGAATATGAGGATAATTCCTTGTCTTGTTTCAACGTTGTTAAAAAATGAAACAGGGAGTATGATGATAGTTCGTGGTCTTGTGTGAACCTCGCTAAGAAATAAAACAAAGGACATGATCATAGTTCCTTGTATTGTGTCAAAATAATTAAAAAATGAAACAAGGAATATGAGCATCATTCCTTGTCTTGTGTCAAGCTCGTTAAAAAATGAAAGAAGGAATATGAGGATAGTTCCTAGTCTTGTGTCAACCTTGTTAAAAAATGAAACAAGGGTATGAGGATAGTTCCTGGTCTTGTGTCAACCTCGTTAAAAAATGAAACAAAGGACAATAAGTTTAGGTGAAGAAATATCAAACTAGAAAGGCACATCACCTACATGTCCATAATTTGAAAACATTGTTCACGTACAATCCATATGCACATGTGGTGGCTTATGTGTTTCTTTTTGATCGAAATCAAGTTCCCATTAAAGAGGCATTTGATAGGACACCATGTTTTGACTATAGATATTATATAATTAGAGGGAACCATTCAGTAGAGGCCAAAAGACAATTGATCGAGGAATATCTTGGAAACTGTCTTTTTGAAATAGTGAAATGCATCATTTATGCTAGTTTAACATAAATAGAGACAAAGTTATTGGCATGTGATCATAATGCAGATAATGAGTATAGAATGTCTATGAATTTTGTCCAAAGGGTTAGATTTATTCATAATGAATTTTTATAAAAATGTGATGGGGATAAGACAAAGGTCAATTTAAGCTTTAAGAAGGAAGGTTGTATGGAAACATGTTATCAAATTGAGGATAGAATAAATCAAAAGGTGGAAAAGTAAATTCAGAACTATTTAGAGGAATAGATAACATTTTTCAGTTGGCATTTAGAACATGGGAGATATGGGAATTGATTGATGACATTTCTGAATTGTGGGAGAATCTTGCCATAAAAAATTAGAAGGTCAAAAGGTCTAAACCCATAATATGTACCAACAATAAAACATATTCTGAAATGAAGCAACTTCCAAATGATATGACTATCTCACCTGGAGAAAATTGCAAGGTGTGAAAGATGAGAAACTAGTCAAATCAATACAATGTCATGTGATGTCAGGTCAATTGTCATTGGAGGAAATGTGCTTGGAATTTCAAAAGTAAGTTTGTTTAATTAATTTTATTTTTTCTTAGATTATAATTTTCTTTTAAATATAACATATTTTTGTTGGTATGATTTCTTATACATATTACTATATTAATAAATTTTACATTATTTATTCGGTCACAAGATTTATATGAAAATACAAGAACATATGGTTAAAATGTTAAATGAAAAGAATTGGAATGACGTTGTACTCAACTACTGAGAATCAAGTTTCTTACACCAACACTTTAATATTTTTTATCTTGCTTTCAAAAAGGTATGTTGATTTTTACATTCACTTTAATGATATAATTTTTATTTATTATATTACTTATACTTTATATTTATTTATTTCTTTAAATATTTCGAAGAATGTTGCGAATGGAGTACCAAATACTTAAAAAGTTTCATTGAAAAAATTAAGGTGGAAAGGCGGAGAAAGAAGTGTCTTAGGAATTTTTAACTTGATCCTACTCTTACTCACTTCATTTGGAATGGGTTGGACACTATCTAATATGAAATAATACAAGATGACTAGGAAGACATTGCAAAACTCATGCCTAAAAGGGACTATACCCTGGTTATTGCAGACATTCCTCATGGTTTCAATTTCCAAAACATTGAATATGATAGTGAGCCTTACACTTATCAATATTTTAATAAATTGGTTATGGGCTTTCAAGAAGTCACAACATCACCACTTTGGATATTTGTGACATTTCATTCAGACACACAATTTGCAATGTTATTAACAAGCTTCAATAGAAAATCAAACTCAAGGATGCAACTTATATCGTAAGACATTGATATTCTATGTTTTATTAATGTAATCCTTTTTTTATGTACAAATGGATTGAACTTTTACTATGTCATGTTACAAGAAAAATTAAAATCTTATTTCTTCTAGACATCAGCAAATTACAAGTGATTGTGAGTTTATCCCTGTTGAATGTTGGGCAAAAGATGATAATTATAAGTCCATTCTTCTGAACCAAGTAGATGGCAAGAGTCATAGCCAAGTACTAGTTCATGATGTTTTCGTAAAAAAGTTAACGTATGAGGATAAAGATGCAAAAGAAGAGATAGTTAAAATTTATCAAAAACCACAAACAATGATTAACTATCTTATAAATTTATGTTCAAATGAAGCAGATTGGGTTTTGGATTTATTTTCAGTTCAGGTAAGTTTTATTATATATATATTTTTTCTTTTTTCTTTTATGTGTTTATACTGATCTACTTATTGTTTTTGTGCTTGATGATTAGGTACAAAACTAGCATGTTGCCTACAAAAATGAAGAAATTGCTTTGTGATTGAAAGAGAGCCACTATAATCAAATTTTATTCAACAAATAATTAATGCTCTTCAATTTCTTCCAGATGCAATGCACAAAGTTGGTTTGATGAAAGGAGATCTTAATGAATCATGTGTGGAAAAAAGGCAAATGAACCTCAACCACCATTATATGCAATGATTCGAAAAAGGACATTTTGGGAGATTTGCAGACATGAAAGATCTATTAGACGAGGAAAATGAGGAAACTCAAGCAGGAAATATTGTGGAAGAAGAAAATAATTAAGTTGAAGAAGATGATGAACATGGATTATATAATATTCTTGATGAGATTTAAGTTATGATTGCAAATCAAACTCAATTTTGAGAGATCTTCATTAGTTTTACTTGTAATGTTTTGACTTTGAGATTTTATGAGAAGAATGAACATTTTATCATTATTGTTATGTGTTCAATATTTGTATTATCTAATTTTCACTTCAATTTTTATGTGAATCATTTTTGTTTTTGTAAAAGACATATGATTACTATTATTTTTTAACATAAAATTCATAAAAAATGCTATGTTTTAAAGTATTTTTGTTAGGATTGTCCCATAAAAATCATTTATTTGACATGTCATTTTTGACAAAAGTTCTGAAAATGTGTATTTTTTTCATTATATTTATATAGAAAATGTGTTTTTTTTGTCAAATGCTTAAAATTATTGTGTTTTAATGACAATTATTTGATGTCCATTGAAATATTAACTAACATTACATAAACATATAGAAAATAGTAACTTTAAAATATTAACCATTTTTTTTATTTTTTTAACTACTTGAAAAAAATAAGATTTCATTATGAACAAAATTTAAAAGAAAAGTGAAAACACAGAAACACAAAGAATACACTTAAAAAAAAATCTTACGGGAAGAAGAAGGCATTAGAAAATTTAAAGTGTCAAAAATCAACCCTCGAAAAAAAATGGGTTTATGTTGCATCAACACTTTTCTAAATTAGCATGGAAATCACTAACATCGAAAAAAAAAATGTTCATACTTGATACATAAGAAATTTTAAAGTTCCAAAAATAAGCTACAAAAAAAGGTGTATTTTGGCATCACCACTTTTCAAAATGGGGTGATTTTTTTCTACCTCAAAAAAATGGGTACTAGTTCATTTTCTCATTTGATCAGTAACTATGTTAAAATCAATCTAGGCTAAAAAAATTGATCTCTCACTTCTTGTGTCACTAGACTCCAACAGTTACCAGAAGGTTAAACAGTGGAATAACCTAGCTTATTAGGTTGGGGGCCACTATGCATGACAACTCGTAGCCCAATACAGGCATGATTCCACCACATTTTAATTTATGTTTATGGATCTCTAGTCTCTTCTAATTGTGTGGGCAAAACTAGATTTTTTATATGTGTTTAATGACAATTAAATGTTTTGGCTAGGTTATACAGGAGCCATAGAATAAGCTCAGTGATAAGATTCTGCAAAGTGTCTTCTTCACCCTGTGGAAAACCTTCTTTATTTGGAATGTTTGCATATGTCAAGTAGTGTGTTGAAAAATGGAGCAAATAGCCAACCCAACCAACAAAATAAACAAAAAAAATTCTTGGTAGAATGAATCTAATGGAAAAGCAATTTACCAACATCATTGCGTTTAGGACATATTTACATGACCTTGAAGATGCACCAGACAGGACCCAGTTGATTGTTTTGTCTACCTAAATATATAGTACAATAATGAATCAATTACCACAACATGTTAGCATGCTTATTTTGATGTGACCAACAACATCAAAAGAATTTGAGCAGTGAAAATACTTAATCTACCACACACAATTTTAAAAATCCACAAACCTTCATTGTAAAGCATGACACAAGATGATCTGCATCATCTACAATATTATCCATGGATTTTTTTTCATGATCATTATTTTTTTTCATGATCATTATTAGATTGAATTGGCTGATAGAAAACATGATTCATGCCTTCAAAAGCCTACGTGATGACAAATACACCAAACTAACGGAAGTATCTTGAATAGAAATCCCATGTCATGTCCATCATAAGCTCGATTAGAATGTGAATCATGAGGATACGTTAAATATTTAATGTAGCAAGAATAAAACATTATATGAATAGGATTAGTTATCAGAAGAAGGCCTCGTAAAGAAAGGTAGTTATATCTAAGCTTTAGTATATATGTTCTATGTGTGAGAAACCAATATTAGGATATCATGCAATCTCACAAATAACCTAATCCGATGATTTATAGTCAATACCATCAATTGCTTCATTCCAATTGCATGATCATGGACCCGCTGCTAATGCACGAGAGCCACTAACATGTATTTTCCTGAAAGAGTCAAAATTTCGTTGGATGATGCAAATTATGTAAAGAATAACAACAGACAAGGAATGACATCTTCTTAATTGTTGAATTGAGAGAAAAGAAATAAATCGATAAAAAAAATGCAACTATAATTTACGAAACTCATAACAGAAATAATGTCTTCAAGATACAAATGCCAACAATTTGAGTGTTGTGAAACAGTGAAATATTTAACTAAAGAAGAAAAACAGAGATCCAGTTCTAAATTTCAATCACATTTCTTTCAAAATAATTAGATTATATACATTTGAAATCATTAACCTTGGAAAAATTGGAGAAGAGGTAGGTCTCATGATAAGTTAGGGTTTTCATGAAATCCCAGACATGACATCAAGTATTATCCTTATCTCAAAATTGAATGTCTTTACATGGCTGCTTAGAAGTGTATCAACAATTTCCAGTTGACAAAACGACAGGTCAAATAAGGGTTTCTAGTTGATACGTGATTCACCAAAATAAATTACAATAATATTCCTCTATGGTGATCACTTGAAAGTTTGGAAAATTCTCTTAGATTTTAATGCATTGCGATTGAATCCATCATATCGATGGTTTGGAATCAAGGTTGTTACTACTAAAGGATATATGGGAAGTGGTGTAAATTTCAAGCATATGAACTCAACATTACTCATCCAGGAGAAAGGGTTTCCTAAAGAATTGATAAAGGATTTTTTTCATAACCAAGATATGTCTCAGGAGGGTTTGGGATTGCAAATTTGTCACAATTTAGTCAAAATTATGAACAAATATGTGAAATACCTCAAGGAAGTAGGAGGTTGAAAGGATGAGCAAACCTAGAATCTTTGAAGAGTTAACTTCTTGAACCTGTAGAGTTAAAGCAACAATTTCAGATAGGATTTTAGTGCAACTTTCATTAGCATGACATCGAATGAAGAAAAGGCAGGGCAAGCTATTGATGTTGAGAAGTAATATCACACCATAGTTCATATTGTGGTTTTTATGGCCATGTTTGATGATGAAAGGAGATAAGTAGATGGCCAAGAAATTAAATAAAACTCTTACTCTACAAAGGTTGTGATAATTCTAGGAGAAACACTAGAGATCATGGATTTTGGCTACCCAAAAAATATTTCTACTGAGATTTTGAAGCTTTTCAATAGACAAAATGGTGTTTGGTCTAATTTTTCATCTAAGAAACTAGACAAACCCGCAGGAAATTCCACATTAAAAGCTATAGGCATTATTGGTTGGTGGGCCCATCTTGCAAAAAATGAAGAAGAAGTTGTTCAAGTTGTTTCCAAACCTGTCCATGAATGATCTAGTATTAACGAGTGACGACAAGATTTTCAAATGGCAGGGAACAAATGGGTTGAAGATGAGCAGGATGAAGAAATAGAAGCACCGAAAGAATCTTTAGCATAGGCTATTACAGTAATTGAAAGAACTTGTTTGAGAGTGCCTTGAGACTTCCATGGTGGGAGGTTATTAGTGGGCCATTTAGCCATATCTACATGATAAGTTAGCCATCCAGTGAAAGTGAAAGAATGGGGTGTTTCTATCAGGTGAAACTTACCAATCTAGCCATTTCAATCAAGTTAAAAATATTATGGTCACCCAAATAATCATGTTGCATAACACGTGTCATAGTGAAAATGTAAATAATTATGATTTGATTGAATTTGAGATTCTTAGTTGTTTGAATGAAGAGAAGGCAGGGCAAGCTATTGATGTTGTGAAGGTGTTATCACCTAGAACTGCAGTCACATGTACATAAATGTTGTCCAAAAAATTTCATTTTCAAAAATAGGTGTCAAATGGTTGTTGTCCTATGTTTGTTACTTAGGGATCATGTCTTAGAAAGATATTGATGTAGATCATTTTCAAATACCGTTAGTCATCCTCCATCATGATTGTATAAGGCATGTCTTATCTTGCTTATGTCACTGGCCCTTTTCGCATTTCCGCAACGCAGTTTTATTGGTTGATTTGGCAGCGCAATGATGTTTTAGCTTTTTCACAGCGTGTCAGTAACCAGCCATTTCGTAGCGCATTTAGATAATTTATAACTATCTGTGCTACGAAATCATGGATTCGGGGATTTTGCAGCACAGATTCTTGAAATGTCATGTCTGGGGGGATGAGTCATTGTGTCTGTCTGTTTATTGTCAGTTGGCGTCCTTTCCAAGCGATTATGAGCCATCATTCCACCAATAGGTTCATAGCCACGCACATAAAAATCATTCAAACGGTTTTGTAATGCATGGTAGTGTCATGATGTTTGTTAATGATGCATGAACTGACCCGCTTGTATGATAAGACTGTTAAATTGCAAAGGAGCCCGAGTTTCTTCCTTAAAAGAACTTGATTGCAAGCGAGCCTGCGTTCCAAAATTTGAATTTGCCATTTGAGTTGAAGCTGGTGGTGTCTCTCTGTGCGAAATATTTCAAAGCGAAATGGATAAGAAGGGGCATCGGTCTAGAAGATGTCAAAGAACAGAACCTGAGGGATTGGATCTTGCATTAAGAGATGAAGGTGTAAGACAAGCTTTTAAGGATGCCGGTTGCTAGAGATTTTGTGAGAAGTTGCAGGGTGGGCATGCTGAGGTAACAAAAGCATTTGCCTTAAATTTTACAGGTTTAAGTTCTAAAGTGTCTATGTTAGAATTCCCAGTATCTCCAGAGGCTATTGCTAGTGTGACTGAAATTCCGAGAGGAGGGAAGGAGTGGTTTAAAAATTTCAAATTTGATATGAACCCCTGCAAGGAATTCTTGAAGGAACCTTATGTGAATGAAGATCTTACAAAGGCTGTGCCAAGGAATTATGTGAAGGAACACTATGCACTTCTCCTTACATGTATTCAAAAGTATTTAACATGTGAAGGGAGATATACTAAAGTTTACTCCTACCATTTTAAGCTGTTGCTGCATTTTACAGGCAAAGAATCTATAGATATCCCATTCTACTTGTTTCGTAGCCTCAGCAAGATGTGTGATAAAATTCAATTGAAGAAGAATAACTGTGAGACATCACTGTTTCATCATGGTTTAGTGAAACTGTTAGTGTTGGATGATCTGGAGAAAATTGGTCGGGATTGGAATTCTTTTATTTTTATGGCTGGTTTTCAGAGTAAGACAGGCCTCACCCCATTTCCTGTTAGAGAAAGAGAAAAGTCAATTGAGGAACCTACTCTTGCTGAACTTAGAAAGGAGATAAAAGATAAGAAGAAGACCAAGACCCAATTGACGGAATCAATGAAGCCATTGGTTATCAAAGAGCCACCTCAACCATCATCAAAAGAGAAGGTCAAGCACAAGAAAGATGCACCTGGATAAAGTGGGGCTGAACAGGTATCAAGAGTAAAGACCAGAAGTCAATTAAGCAAGGAGAAAGGCAAATCAGTAGCTGTTGAGGAAAGTCCAATATCAAAGGCTAGTTTGAATGATTTGCTTGACGCTATTGATTTTGAACAGGCTAAATCAGTGCATATTGAGCCAATGCACATTGACTTAACTCAATCATCACCAGAGAGCACTAAAAAATCAAAGGCTTTGAAGAGGTTAAGGTTTGATGAACCTGATAAAGAGTTTGTGTTCAAACCACGAAGGCCAGTTACAAGGAAACAAATTAAAGAGGCTGAGAAAGTGCATGAAGAAGGGGTAGCTGTAAAGATGCCCAGAACAGAGGTAATTGAACAACTGCACAAAATAGAAGAGGCAGAAAAAATAAAGAAAAAACCTTTTACAAGAAAATAAGCAAGAGAAATGGAGAAACAATCCAGAACAGAGGAAGCAAAAGAAACCAAGGAAAAAGTTCCAAATAAAAAAATCATCATTTCTAAAAAAGGAAAGACTACATCTACAAAGGACCAGTGGGAGGCAACTGAGAGAGAAATGACTGAGATGGAGAGGGTTGTAGCTGAAATTGCAACCATGGAAAAGGAGGTCGAAAAATTGAAGGCACAGCTAAATAAATTAGCTGCTAAATGAAATTGCCAATTATGAGTAAGGTGCCTTTCTAAGTTTTGATCAATTTTGTTTAAACTCGATCATTTTGAAGTCATCTAGGTCCCTAACACTTGTAGAAGAGGTATAAGGAAGTCCTGAGTGCAAGCAATTCAAGACAAATACACTCTGTTTTAGCAAAAATAGCAGTTTCGTAGCGCGCTACGAAACTGCTGTAGGTGCTGTTTTTTGAGGAAAATGAACAGTTTAATGATGAGGTCAGCAAATTTTTTAAGGAAATGCCTAAGGAACATCAAGGAGACCACATAAGGCTAGCAGAGCCATTCAGATAATGACAAGTGTGCATTCTCCATAAAGGTGAAATATTTTGTCTTAAGTTATAGCTTTAATAAAGGTACTTTATTACCGGTGGTTAGGGTTTGGTTGGAAATGCATACAAGGATTTGGGCTTATACACCTGTTCAATTAACAAGGCTTCCAACATATTTGGGAATATGGTGATGCTCGTCAATTTTGGGGTATTAAAGAGCTGGGAACATATTGCTTAACTTTCGAAGGATGGTGGGAAACAAGGACCGGAAAAATAGGGCTTTGTTCTTATGATCAATGAACCAGCAGCACATTCAGCGTCCAATGCTAACCTTGTTCCTTGCATCCTTATCCCAGCTATCACGGCCAGAACTAAAAGGAGACAGATGTCAAAGATCAAGAAAAGAATCATGTTACGAGGAGCATAGAATTAGAGTTTAAGTTTGATTAGGACTCTTTGTAATTACAGCTCAACACTTAGTGGATTTAATGAGTCTGTTAAAAATAGATAGGGGTAGTTAATGATAGTCATCGAGCTCCCCTCATGCTGAAGGAGGAGGTTCAAAGTAGTTAAGAATGTTTTTCTATATATAGATGAAACTCTGATGTAATGAGGATTGGATGTTTATGAAAAAACAGAGTTTATATTGGCTTATGTAAAAGACTTGTTACAGTAATAGAAAGACTACTTTTTCTTCTCAAGATTCATACTTTGTTCAAATGCTCAAGATGTATGTGGTTTTGTCTTATCCTTTATATTTTACAGCTCCATAGATATACAATCACTCTGAATTCACCAAGTTGCTCAGATTTCCTGTGTATATTTATGAGTTGAGGTTCATTTGAGAAATGTTTTGAGTGTTTAGACATTACATGCCTTCACTTCCATGAATGAGTAGTTCATAGTTTACTGAAATGGTGTTTGACTCCATGAGCCCAATGGAAAAAATCTTATGTTGTATTTCCAACCATCATGTTTATTAAAGTTCTCATTACAAGAGTTAGCCCTCTTAGTGTTAAAAGATAAATCAGTAGTTTATTTTGAGAGAGCCCTCTCAGGTTAGGGAGGCTAATCCTTAGCCAAGAGTCTGGTCTAAAATAGTTACATAGAGTCTAACTGATTAACAGCCATCAGTAATGATTTTGTGATAACAGAAGGAATATCACACCATAGTTCTTCATGTCGTTTTTATGTCCAAGTTTGGTGATGAAAGGAGATATGTAGATGGCCAGTTAGTTAAATAAAACTCTGACTTTTCAAAGGTGGTGATAATACTGGCAAAAACCCTAGAGATCATGGATTTTGGCTACCCACAAAATATTTCTATTGATATTTTGAAGCTTTGCATTACACAAAATGGGGTTTGGTCTCCTTTCTCATCCAAGCAACATACAAACCCACAGCCAATGCCACATTACATGTTACACACACTACTAGTTAGTGAGCCCATCCTACAAAAAATGAAGAAGGAATTCTTCGAGTTGTTTCCAAAACTCTCCATGAATGGTCTAGGATTAACAAGTGAGGATGAGTTTTTTAAATGTCAGTGAACAAATGGGTTGAAGATGAGCATGATGAAGAAGTCAGAGCACTGAAAAAATCCTTGGCACAACCTATTGTAGTAATGGCAAGAATGTGCTTGAGAGTTCCCTGAGACTTCCATGGTGGGAGGTTATTAGTGGACCATTCAGCGATATGAACTTGATAAGTCAGTCATTTGCTGAAATTGCAATAGTGGGGTGTTTCTATCAGCGAAAACTTCCCAAGCTAGCCATTCCAATCAACTTAAAAAAATTATGGTCACCCAAATAACCCTGTTGCATAACCTCTGTCTTAGGAAAATGAAAATAATTATGATTCGATTGAATTTGGAATTCTTGGTTGTCATTGAGAATATGCCTAACCTAGGTCATAAGTTGTGTCTCACTTGTCATGAAAGGCCAATTATGTATCCTTATGTTTGGAAGGCCTATAATGGCTTAGAAGTAATCCTCTAAGCCAACGAACAAGTCAGCTAGAAATTAAAAGGAGACCACAGGTTGGAGTGGTATCTTAAGCCCAGTCTTAAGGTTTTCCAATGGATGTCATAAGCCCTAAATAGAGGGCCAAAGTTGCAGAGTATTTTCACATATCAATACCCTTAAGGCAAGTACCAAATCTATTGTTAAAGAAGTGAATTAAAGATTTTTTTATTAGAAGGCATCCACAATTATTTGGAAAAAATAAGGTTGAGTTAGAAGGACTATATTGGTAACTATAGTGTACCCTAACCAGAAGAAAAAAGGAGCAAAAACTTGGCATCTTAGTCTTAGGACCATTTGAAGAAAGCCTACAATTGAAGTGAACATTAAATGCATCATCAAATTCAAGTATGTTTTGTATTGCTCTCTATGTCTCAAGCATATAATATTATGTCTTCATTTTGAAAAGAAAGTAGTAAGCTTGATGGGACATCCAACTTTGAAGCATGGAAGAACAGGATGGATCTTATCCTCACAAAACATGATGTCATGTACCATGTGCTAGGAAAGGTTGCAAAACCAAATAAGAGAAATACCAAATATTGGAACCAAAAATTCAGCGTCACTTCATGCGTAGGTTCTTACTTCATAAATGTACGTATAATAAATTTATTAAAACCAAGAACAAGTGACCTGACAATTTCTAGGGGATGATCATTATTCTTCCTTGAATTATTCAAGGACATCCTTCCACAGTTTTATTGTTAAACATTCAATTACAAATAAATAGAATACTGGAGATTTTTTTGTCAATGTTGAATCCAAAATCAACCTTGACCATAACATCTAATATAGTTTGCAACGGAAAAAATTCCAAAAGTCTAGTTAGTTTGTACCTTGCAATGAAAACAAGGAAAGATGAGATGCGCCTTCGAAGACTAGATTGTATAACACCAAAGATTTTTTATGAAAAATACAATGTGTGTGATTATCACTATTCTAAGAGCTATATTTTTCTTTCTCTTGGAAATTGGTAAGAAATATTATCTTTAGTTTGTCAACAAACATGGCTATATTTCACACTCTAGAGGTTCTTTTCAATAATTTCACAAGTTTCCTTCCATAAAAGTTGGTTATTCAAGGAGCTCTTTTACAACAAAAAACCATGCATAAATGTATCCCACTTCAAAAATCACTTACATATCCTATGTTAAATGGTTGAAAATTTGGAGTTGACTATTTTTGAAATGACGAGATCATACCAAATGCAGTAACACTAGGATACCCACCATAAATAAAAGTTATTCCAAATTTAGAAAATCCATTTTACACGCACATTGTGGAGCTGCACACAGGAAATGAATAGTATTTATAATAATTTTTATTATGTCCAATCTAATAATGAAAATAGATGGTGAAGAGAAGTCATGTAGGACTGCTATTAATGAAACAGAAATGATGGGTTACCAAAAATTGAAATGCCCATTTGTAAAATCAATTCTAATTATTTATTTGGGAATGATGCATAATAGATTCGCTAATAAGATCTCAGTTTTGTATGTTGAGGAAAAATAGGAGAATGACATTAGACTATGCCAACTGCTGTGATGGTTGAATATGTTGAGGAATTTAGGGACATATATATAAGTACTTCATTAAATATTTGTGTGAAAGGCACTAATGGCTTTTGATGCCCCTTGAAATAGGTTGAATTTTTCAGAAAAACACAAAATTGTCTTTTACCCATGGGTATGATTTCAGAAAATTTTGTTGAGCACTATGGGGTTTCGCATCAAGACCAGAATGAAGAAGTGGTATATGGATGTTATTTTAATATTTTGATTTGAGTGAAGTTAATGCTAGTGTAGTTCGTATAAATTAACCAGCAAAGGTAAGGAATGGGAGTTGAATATTAACTACTAGATTTTTTTGTAGGTTGAATCTCATAGGTGCACAAAAATAACAATAACTGCAAGGGAGTTCAAATATGAGATCATCGCAGTTGAAGAAAAGGTAAAAAACACCCTTATTCTGTAATTTCCAAAGTTGGAGTCACTGGAGAGCTTCTGCAATGGTACTTAATGTGTTTCTTGTTTCCTTGCTAAACATTGTTGTTCCTAAAACTTGAGATGAGAATCTTGTGATGATATATTTCGATGATGGATTTCATGCTAATGCTTCTCTATATGACTTAGGGAAACTAATATTGTTGGTATAGACTTTCTTTCCCAACTACATGCTATGTTTTGTATGTTGTGATTTTATCAAAAACGTTATAGCATGCTAGATTTTCTGCCCTTGTAAAGAACTAGATGTTGAGTATTAATTCTTTGTCAGTTATGTCTATGTTATGTTTCAATATCATGAAGGAAATTCAAGCCAATAAATTGATAATGGCTTTAAAGATCGCTAATTACTAAAAAATCCAAACCGGTAGAAATTTATTTGACTACATTTGTGAATGGGTCTTTCTATAGCTCTGGGAGCTACAAAATTTGAGGGATTTTTACCTTCTATCATCATGGCTCTTTTGGATGAACATGATACACATTATTTTGAAGGATAGAATGAGTAAATTCGACCAGTAACACTTTTGTTTATTTTTGGTCAAAGTAGTTCAGTCACAGTGAATATTTGTCGACACTCTGTTTTCATGCTGGCAAACAAATTAGGGAAGAAATTTTTAGAAGATGTTGGGAGATTTTTTTTTTTGTTTTTGTAAAAGTAGATCTACAGTGAATATGACATCTCGATCCAAAATAAGAATACTTCACAATAAAACAATATGATGTACAATGAATGTTAGGAGACACATATCTAAAAAACTTTAACTACCTTTTGCATATCAGTAAAAGATAGTTTGTTTCTTCATGTTGAAAAAAAAACATAAAATTAAAATAATAGTACACATGTTCTACTAAAACAACAATGGACCTAAAACATCTAGATCTACAATTCATAACCCTGATTGAATTATTATATGTATAGTCTGCATGTCATCCATATCACAATGGGAACTCTATCAGTCACATCTACTGCTTTCTAGTCAAACAAATTTATAGCTAACCGTCAAGAAGTTTTTGTTCAAAATTTGTATCTTCAACCTGCTTATGCTTTCTGTTCATGCCAGGGATTTGCTTAATGGTGAACATATTTTATATCTATTGTATGTCTTTTGTGTTCACGATTTTTTGTTATGCTGAAGAATTGTCAATTACCATATGGTTCAAGAAATAAATTTCTAACCATAACTTGTGCTTCCATTTTTTTGTAATTTGTTTAATTCAGTTGTCCTTTTGTGGACATATATTTATTAATGTACCTTGGTGGTAGGTGGTAATGAGAAAAATGATATCTCCATTTGTAACAAAATGAACTAAGAGCAAGTTTGTTTTTGCTCATCCTGCAAGAGTGACGGAGACCTTGTTCAAGTAATACATTGGTTTTTGTCTCATTGTTTCAATTGTTCAACAGGGAGGAAAAATTGTTTTACCTTGTTATCATGCTTTTTGTACAAGGGCTTTGCCACTCACATTGGATTATAACCTAGAAATTACTCTTTCATATAGGTACATTTCACTCAAGCATGTGTCAGTATAGTATGGAGGTTTAAGTAGAGAAAATGATACATAATTCTCTACAGGAGATGGGGGAGTTCCAGAGTTTTTTATAAAACTAGGGGTGAAACAAATTGTTGAGATCCCTGCTATAGACATGTGTTTTTGGTTTAAGTTTCTCTAATTTTAACCACTAAAATAATGTAATTCTCATAAAATAAGGACCAAGATAACTAGATGATTGAATAGAACTTGGTTTATATAATTTCCTGTGGCAAAGACCATGAAAAATAAACTCGTGCATATTCACTTTAAAAACATATGCATTGAAATATTCAGAAGTTTTTGGTAATCAAACTGTTGAAATTTTCAAATTTAGGTTCTTTCAGCAACACAAGCTTGAGTTTGTATTTTTGATAACACCATGCATCACAAGCTTTAGAAAAGGATGCATCAGAAAACTTGGGAATATTCAATTCTCACAAAAAAAGGATTAAGGTAACTAGATGATTGAATGTAACTTAGTTTATATGATTTCCTATGAAAAAGACCAGGAAAAAAGAAGCGCATGCATATTTTCTTTAAAAACATATGCATTGAAATATTCAAAATTGCTTTGAAAATCAAAGAGTTGAAATTTTAAAATTTAGGATTTTTCGACAACACAATCTTGAGTTTGTACATTTGATAACACCATGCATCACAGGCTTTAGAAAAGGATGCATCTGAATACATGGAAATTTTTTAGAAATCAGTGTTGGATGTTTTAGAATCTAGGTTCTTTCTACAACACCAAATGAACTTATACTTTGATAATTGAGCGTGTGAATAACACACTCATGAGCCCCCATTGCTACCTTTGATAACACTCCAATATATCTTATCTAATATCCTTGGGACTTTCCCCTGGAGAACACTCATGCTTGCTTGGTAACTAGCCATTTTTTGTTTCCTCTCTTAGGAGCCAAAGAATACCTAGTTCCAGCTCTAGATAGAGTTCCCGAGCCCTCAGTCTTAGATCCAAATGCAATGAAGGCCGCACCAGATTGAATCGATGGGATCGAAATTAGATTGGGCATTGGGAGTGGTTTAAGAGCTCTATCTTAGCCCTACTACAACCCTCACTCTCACATCCTCGGGGGCCAATTTGAAATCTACTCATCAAGGTACTAAACTAGTTCAATGCACACATCTTCTATGTATATGGGTGAGCTTCCTAACATGCTCAACCTAGTTCAGTTCAAGAAGTGCCAACTCTTGAATGCTAATTAGCACCCGATAATTAGAAATGAAAGAGGGGGTGGATTCTTTGTGAAGCAATCTGGCCACTATTTAGCACACTGTGTCATGGGAAACTCACCATATTATTACCTAAAGACACAACAACAAGATAGAGATCCCAACCTTAGTGAGTGGGATCATGATCTAGTAAAAAATACATTGACGTTCCTCTCTCTATGTTTGTCGAAGGCTAAGTCTAGAAAAATTATCCCCACCCCACCAAGTAAGAACATAAACCCTGACCATACCCCTTCGATAATATATTGCTCATTCTCTCTTCAGCGGAGAAAGACGACCCTTTTTGCATTCCCTATGAAGACTTTTTTGCATTCCCTGAGAAGACATCTTTATATGTTTTTAAGAACTTAATGAATGATATCCTTTCTTCAGACGATAAACCAAGACCTAGGTTGACATTTTGAGGTTTTTCAGGTGAACCTAGGTTTATTACTTCAAATCTCAGAGTGGAACTCTGAGTTTTGGAGTTGGTAGTCTTCTTGAATCTATCCTTTAAATCATAGAGATCTTCCATCTTAACTATAGACTTTGGAATTGGGTTTCAGTCTTTTTTGTGGTTGATTTCCAGATCATGCTCATGTTCATCTATGATATGTTCCTCATAAGACCTTTCTGATGTAAGGAAATCGATTATATAAACATCATTATTAAACACTCTCCAATTTGTCACATTATCGAGAATGGATGGCCTAAGAAATAAATCTATTGAAAATCTATCTAAACTAAATTCTTCCAAAGGTATAAGCTTGGATGCCACATTAGTAAGTAGATCAGCACTTGCGTTTCACAATCTAGGAACTGAAGAAATGTTAAAAGTAGTGAAATGAAAAGTAAGATTTTGGGCAAGGGATTGATAATGTTTAAGGTTTCCAGACATACAATGAATTGTATTTCTTACCTATTTAACGATTATTTCAGAATCCCCATATACTTGCAAATATTTGACATTAAGGCTAATGACTTTATACATCCCTTGAATCAATACTTCATATCTTGTGGTATTGTTAGTGCATTGATATTCAAGTCTGCAAGCTAACATGGTTTTCTCTCCTTGCGGGTTGATTAAAAACATCCTACACCTACACCATATTTAGATTTGGAACCATCAAAATAAAGAGTCCAAAATAATGAATCATCTAAAATTTTATCTACTATATCTACACACTTTGAAGCATCTATTTGTGAAAAATTATCTATTTGAAACACAACAACATCATTCGGAAATGGGGACCTTTGAGCTTTAAAAGATCCCAAAAATGACTCAGCTGAGTAATTACTAATGATATTATTGGTGAAGGCCATAGGTTCATTTATTCCCTTGAGATCAGTGGTTGTGTATTTCGTGAACTTATCTTGGTCTACTATGATTTGGTTGAGTTTACCATTGTGTGGAAACCACATGTGAGAACAATTAGTTGTGAAGTATCCATGCAAATTTTTAGACCAATCCCTACCTAGAACTAAACCACAAAATTTGGGGATATCAACCACTAGAATATCGATTCTGTGTGAAAAATTTGGACTAGAGGAAAGCCTAATTGAAACTGATGTTTTTTCTCCAAGTACCTATACTTTTGCGATATCCAATTTAACTATGTTTACTGCATATTTTTGAGGCGTAATACTCAATTTGGTGCACGCGGTCCTTGGCATAATATTTGAAGAGGCGCCTAAATCAACAAGGCAATTATGGACATTTCTGTTGAAAATATCATAAGTAAGAACAAATGGAGGTGCATGAGAGATGGACCTATCACTTATCAAGAATAAATCTATTAGATTTACCTGATTTGAAGATGAGGGAGGTTTTCCCGTATCGTAGGCAGCTTGAGTAACTACAACAAATGATAGAGGGGATACAAGAACTACTTTTAACTCTCTTATTAGAATTTTCTGTTTTTGCTTGAGTTTAGTGAGTTCGTGTAATGAAATGTTTGATCTTATCTCTTTCATATCTTCGACTATGTTACATTCCATTTTATATTAGATTACCAATGTTTTGCAAGCATTTGGAGGATCTAGTGGAACAGGATCAATTTGTCTAGTCTTGGACTTCTTACTTATTGTTTTCTCCTTTACAAGAGTAGTAGTTTTCTATTTTTGATTTGTTATAGATATATCATTATAGTTTTTACTTCTTGTAGTTACTGGCATAGCTTATGCTTCTTCTTTAGTTGGAAGAATGAAATCCCACATTCCATTTAATTCAACTTCTTCTTCCATTTTGGCTTCCTCTTTGGCTGGTGAGCCCTCTTTTGTTTCTTTATCATATTCAAAATTTGAAATAATATTCAGTGGTTGCGATCCAGAAGAAAGGTTTTGTTTAAATGAGCAAAAATGTTTCTTGGGAGCAGATGATTTCCATTTTGGCTTCCTCTTTGGCTGGTGAGCCCTCTTTTGTTTCTTTATCATATTCAAAATTTGAAATAATATTCAGTGGTTGCGATCCAGAAGAAAGGTTTTGTTTAAATGAGCAAAAATGTTTCTTGGGAGCAGATGATTTCCATTTTGGCTTCCTCTTTGGCTGGTGAGCCCTCTTTTGTTTCTTTATCATATTCAAAATTTGAAATAATATTCAGTGGTTGCGATCCAGAAGAAAGGTTTTGTTTAAATGAGCAAAAATGTTTCTTGGGAGCAGATGATTTTGCGACCCGCTTCTTGATTTCAACCATTTCATTGGACATGGTTTTTAACACTTTCTAAAGGCATTCAATATCGAAAGGGTTCTTTGAAGTTTTTGTTTTCCAATCATCCTTAAATGTTATTTTCTTTGACTTCCTTTTGTCTATCTGTGATCTCTTTTCTAAAGCTATAATCCTTCTTTCTACAGACAGGGCTTCTTTCATTTTTCCTACAAGGGTAGCCTTATTGGCTCTATCTACAAAAATTAAAATATTAGAAGGAAGAGAGGATACGTACCATTCTATTCGTACATCTACTGTAGGTCTTGAGGTAGCTGCGATTTTTTTAAGTAACTTATTAAATTTGGAGTTGAAGTCTTTGATCCTTTCAACTATTTTTTTTTAAGTGAGAAAGATATGATTAAGGATGCAATGGTCATTTCATCACCAAATTTTGCAAGAAATACTTCTTGAGAAGTATCCCAATCTCTTATTGAACCTGCTAGGAGGGAAAAATACCAAGACCCAGCAGATCCTTGGAAGGTATAAGGAAATAGACTGATTACAACATCTTCATGTGCAACTCCATTAAGATTCATAACTAACATAAATTTATTTAGATGTTGTTCAGCTGAAAGACCATCATCAAGATTGTACTTAGGTAACCATTTTTTTGGGTTTGCTGGGAGAGCATTTGGATGAGAAACCAGAATAGCACCAGGATTTGTCCAAGGTTGAGCAGGCCGATTGGCCATATCTTGAGTCGAAGACTGGGAAGATGGGAATGCCATTATAGAAGTAGTTATAGATGGTGAAGAACTTACTATTGGGCTAGTACTACTAGTAGCAGTACTACTTGGAGAAGTGTATGGTTGTGAAGCAGTGGATTGCATAGAAATGGATGGAGAAGTGAATGAATGGAAGGGTGAAGTGATGTCACTAGTGTCTAATTCAGGTCTTAACATGATAACTTTCCTACATCATGGAGTGATGGGAATCTGAAAAGGAGTTGCTCCAACCCTTTCACTTTGGAATCTAGTTAATACACTAGTTTCTCCTAATAAGGAAGTAACACTTTCTTCGAAAGCTTCGAGCCTCTCTAGTTTCACGGAAAAATGGATAACTATTACAATTTTTGTATCAAACAATGGAATTCGTGAGACTTGAGAGTTTAATATGGAGAAGGTGGTTGTCTTACTACTTTAGGAGATGAGAAGGCAAGTACCAAATCTATTGTTAAAGAAGTGAATTAAAGATTTTTTTATTAGAAGGCATCCACAATTATTTGGAAAAAATAAGGTTGAGTTAGAAGGACTATATTGGTAACTATAGTGTACCCTAACCAGAAGAAAAAAGGAGCAAAAACTTGGCATCTTAGTCTTAGGACCATTTGAAGAAAGCCTACAATTGAAGTGAACATTAAATGCATCATCAAATTCAAGTATGTTTTGTATTTCTCTCTATGTCTCAAGCATATAATATTATGTCTTCATTTTGAAAAGAAAGTAGTAAGCTTGATGGGACATCCAACTTTGAAGCATGGAAGAACAGGATGGATCTTATCCTCACAAAACATGATGTCATGTACCATGTGCTAGGAAAGGTTGCAAAACCAAATAAGAGAAATACCAAATATTGGAACCAAAAATTCAGCGTCACTTCATGCGTAGGTTCTTACTTCATAAATGTACGTATAATAAATTTATTAAAACCAAGAACAAGTGACCTGACAATTTCTAGGGGATGATCATTATTCTTCCTTGAATTATTCAAGGACATCCTTCCACAGTTTTATTGTTAAACATTCAATTACAAATAAATAGAATACTGGAGATTTTTTTGTCAATGTTGAATCCAAAATCAACCTTGACCATAACATCTAATATAGTTTGCAACGGAAAAAATTCCAAAAGTCTAGTTAGTTTGTACCTTGCAATGAAAACAAGGAAAGATGAGATGCGCCTTCGAAGACTAGATTGTATAACACCAAAGATTTTTTATGAAAAATACAATGTGTGTGATTATCACTATTCTAAGAGCTATATTTTTCTTTCTCTTGGAAATTGGTAAGAAATATTATCTTTAGTTTGTCAACAAACATGGCTATATTTCACACTCTAGAGGTTCTTTTCAATAATTTCACAAGTTTCCTTCCATAAAAGTTGGTTATTCAAGGAGCTCTTTTACAACAAAAAACCATGCATAAATGTATCCCACTTCAAAAATCACTTACATATCCTATGTTAAATGGTTGAAAATTTGGAGTTGACTATTTTTGAAATGACGAGATCATACCAAATGCAGTAACACTAGGATACCCACCATAAATAAAAGTTATTCCAAATTTAGAAAATCCATTTTACACGCACATTGTGGAGCTGCACACAGGAAATGAATAGTATTTATAATAATTTTTATTATGTCCAATCTAATAATGAAAATAGATGGTGAAGAGAAGTCATGTAGGACTGCTATTAATGAAACAGAAATGATGGGTTACCAAAAATTGAAATGCCCATTTGTAAAATCAATTCTAATTATTTATTTGGGAATGATGCATAATAGATTCGCTAATAAGATCTCAGTTTTGTATGTTGAGGAAAAATAGGAGAATGACATTAGACTATGCCAACTGCTGTGATGGTTGAATATGTTGAGGAATTTAGGGACATATATATAAGTACTTCATTAAATATTTGTGTGAAAGGCACTAATGGCTTTTGATGCCCCTTGAAATAGGTTGAATTTTTCAGAAAAACACAAAATTGTCTTTTACCCATGGGTATGATTTCAGAAAATTTTGTTGAGCACTATGGGGTTTCGCATCAAGACCAGAATGAAGAAGTGGTATATGGATGTTATTTTAATATTTTGATTTGAGTGAAGTTAATGCTAGTGTAGTTCGTATAAATTAACCAGCAAAGGTAAGGAATGGGAGTTGAATATTAACTACTAGATTTTTTTGTAGGTTGAATCTCATAGGTGCACAAAAATAACAATAACTGCAAGGGAGTTCAAATATGAGATCATCGCAGTTGAAGAAAAGGTAAAAAACACCCTTATTCTGTAATTTCCAAAGTTGGAGTCACTGGAGAGCTTCTGCAATGGTACTTAATGTGTTTCTTGTTTCCTTGCTAAACATTGTTGTTCCTAAAACTTGAGATGAGAATCTTGTGATGATATATTTCGATGATGGATTTCATGCTAATGCTTCTCTATATGACTTAGGGAAACTAATATTGTTGGTATAGACTTTCTTTCCCAACTACATGCTATGTTTTGTATGTTGTGATTTTATCAAAAACGTTATAGCATGCTAGATTTTCTGCCCTTGTAAAGAACTAGATGTTGAGTATTAATTCTTTGTCAGTTATGTCTATGTTATGTTTCAATATCATGAAGGAAATTCAAGCCAATAAATTGATAATGGCTTTAAAGATCGCTAATTACTAAAAAATCCAAACCGGTAGAAATTTATTTGACTACATTTGTGAATGGGTCTTTCTATAGCTCTGGGAGCTACAAAATTTGAGGGATTTTTACCTTCTATCATCATGGCTCTTTTGGATGAACATGATACACATTATTTTGAAGGATAGAATGAGTAAATTCGACCAGTAACACTTTTGTTTATTTTTGGTCAAAGTAGTTCAGTCACAGTGAATATTTGTCGACACTCTGTTTTCATGCTGGCAAACAAATTAGGGAAGAAATTTTTAGAAGATGTTGGGAGATTTTTTTTTTTGTTTTTGTAAAAGTAGATCTACAGTGAATATGACATCTCGATCCAAAATAAGAATACTTCACAATAAAACAATATGATGTACAATGAATGTTAGGAGACACATATCTAAAAAACTTTAACTACCTTTTGCATATCAGTAAAAGATAGTTTGTTTCTTCATGTTGAAAAAAAAACATAAAATTAAAATAATAGTACACATGTTCTACTAAAACAACAATGGACCTAAAACATCTAGATCTACAATTCATAACCCTGATTGAATTATTATATGTATAGTCTGCATGTCATCCATATCACAATGGGAACTCTATCAGTCACATCTACTGCTTTCTAGTCAAACAAATTTATAGCTAACCGTCAAGAAGTTTTTGTTCAAAATTTGTATCTTCAACCTGCTTATGCTTTCTGTTCATGCCAGGGATTTGCTTAATGGTGAACATATTTTATATCTATTGTATGTCTTTTGTGTTCACGATTTTTTGTTATGCTGAAGAATTGTCAATTACCATATGGTTCAAGAAATAAATTTCTAACCATAACTTGTGCTTCCATTTTTTTGTAATTTGTTTAATTCAGTTGTCCTTTTGTGGACATATATTTATTAATGTACCTTGGTGGTAGGTGGTAATGAGAAAAATGATATCTCCATTTGTAACAAAATGAACTAAGAGCAAGTTTGTTTTTGCTCATCCTGCAAGAGTGACGGAGACCTTGTTCAAGTAATACATTGGTTTTTGTCTCATTGTTTCAATTGTTCAACAGGGAGGAAAAATTGTTTTACCTTGTTATCATGCTTTTTGTACAAGGGCTTTGCCACTCACATTGGATTATAACCTAGAAATTACTCTTTCATATAGGTACATTTCACTCAAGCATGTGTCAGTATAGTATGGAGGTTTAAGTAGAGAAAATGATACATAATTCTCTACAGGAGATGGGGGAGTTCCAGAGTTTTTTATAAAACTAGGGGTGAAACAAATTGTTGAGATCCCTGCTATAGACATGTGTTTTTGGTTTAAGTTTCTCTAATTTTAACCACTAAAATAATGTAATTCTCATAAAATAAGGACCAAGATAACTAGATGATTGAATAGAACTTGGTTTATATAATTTCCTGTGGCAAAGACCATGAAAAATAAACTCGTGCATATTCACTTTAAAAACATATGCATTGAAATATTCAGAAGTTTTTGGTAATCAAACTGTTGAAATTTTCAAATTTAGGTTCTTTCAGCAACACAAGCTTGAGTTTGTATTTTTGATAACACCATGCATCACAAGCTTTAGAAAAGGATGCATCAGAAAACTTGGGAATATTCAATTCTCACAAAAAAAGGATTAAGGTAACTAGATGATTGAATGTAACTTAGTTTATATGATTTCCTGTGAAAAAGACCAGGAAAAAAGAAGCGCATGCATATTTTCTTTAAAAACATATGCATTGAAATATTCAAAATTGCTTTGAAAATCAAAGAGTTGAAATTTTAAAATTTAGGATTTTTCGACAACACAATCTTGAGTTTGTACATTTGATAACACCATGCATCACAGGCTTTAGAAAAGGATGCATCTGAATACATGGAAATTTTTTAGAAATCAGTGTTGGATGTTTTAGAATCTAGGTTCTTTCTACAACACCAAATGAACTTATACTTTGATAATTGAGCGTGTGAATAACACACTCATGAGCCCCCATTGCTACCTTTGATAACACTCCAATATATCTCATCTAATATCCTTGGGACTTTCCCCTGGAGAACACTCATGCTTGCTTGGTAACTAGCCATTTTTTGTTTCCTCTCTTAGGAGCCAAAGAATACCTAGTTCCAGCTCTAGATAGAGTTCCCGAGCCCTCAGTCTTAGATCCAAATGCAATGAAGGCCGCACCAGATTGAATCGATGGGATCGAAATTAGATTGGGCATTGGGAGTGGTTTAAGAGCTCTATCTTAGCCCTACTACAACCCTCACTCTCACATCCTCGGGGGCCAATTTGAAATCTACTCATCAAGGTACTAAACTAGTTCAATGCACACATCTTCTATGTATATGGGTGAGCTTCCTAACATGCTCAACCTAGTTCAGTTCAAGAAGTGCCAACTCTTGAATGCTAATTAGCACCCGATAATTAGAAATGAAAGAGGGGGTGGATTCTTTGTGAAGCAATCTGGCCACTATTTAGCACACTGTGTCATGGGAAACTCACCATATTATTACCTAAAGACACAACAACAAGATAGAGATCCCAACCTTAGTGAGTGGGATCATGATCTAGTAAAAAATACATTGACGTTCCTCTCTCTATGTTTGTCGAAGGCTAAGTCTAGAAAAATTATCCCCACCCCACCAAGTAAGAACATAAACCCTGACCATACCCCTTCGATAATATATTGCTCATTCTCTCTTCAGCAGAGAAAGACGACCCTTTTTGCATTCCCTATGAAGACTTTTTTGCATTCCCTGAGAAGACATCTTTATATGTTTTTAAGAACTTAATGAATGATATCCTTTCTTCAGACGATAAACCAAGACCTAGGTTGACATTTTGAGGTTTTTCAGGTGAACCTAGGTTTATTACTTCAAATCTCAGAGTGGAACTCTGAGTTTTGGAGTTGGTAGTCTTCTTGAATCTATCCTTTAAATCATAGAGATCTTCCATATTAACTATAGACTTTGGAATTGGGTTTCAGTCTTTTTTGTGGTTGATTTCCAGATCATGCTCATGTTCATCTATGATATGTTCCTCATAAGACCTTTCTGATGTAAGGAAATCGATTATATCAACATCATTATTAAACACTCTCCAATTTGTCACATTATCGAGAATGGATGGCCTAAGAAATAAATCTATTGAAAATCTATCTAAACTAAATTCTTCCAAAGGTATAAGCTTGGATGCCACATTAGTAAGTAGATCAGCACTTGCGTTTCACAATCTAGGAACTGAAGAAATGTTAAAAGTAGTGAAATGAAAAGTAAGATTTTGGGCAAGGGATTGATAATGTTTAAGGTTTCCAGACATACAATGAATTGTATTTCTTACCTATTTAACGATTATTTCAGAATCCCCATATACTTGCAAATATTTGACATTAAGGCTAATGACTTTATACATCCCTTGAATCAATACTTCATATCTTGTGGTATTGTTAGTGCATTGATATTCAAGTCTGCAAGCTAACATGGTTTTCTCTCCTTGCGGGTTGATTAAAAACATCCTACACCTACACCATATTTAGATTTGGAACCATCAAAATAAAGAGTCCAAAATAATGAATCATCTAAAATTTTATCTACTATATCTACACACTTTGAAGCATCTATTTGTGAAAAATTATCTATTTGAAACACAACAACATCATTCGGAAATGGGGACCTTTGAGCTTTAAAAGATCCCAAAAATGACTCAGCTGAGTAATTACTAATGATATTATTGGTGAAGGCCATAGGTTCATTTATTCCCTTGAGATCAGTGGTTGTGTATTTCGTGAACTTATCTTGGTCTACTATGATTTGGTTGAGTTTACCATTGTGTGGAAACCACATGTGAGAACAATTAGTTGTGAAGTATCCATGCAAATTTTTAGACCAATCCCTACCTAGAACTAAACCACAAAATTTGGGGATATCAACCACTAGAATATCGATTCTGTGTGAAAAATTTGGACTAGAGGAAAGCCTAATTGAAACTGATGTTTTTTCTCCAAGTACCTATACTTTTGCGATATCCAATTTAACTATGTTTACTGCATATTTTTGAGGCGTAATACTCAATTTGGTGCACGCGGTCCTTGGCATAATATTTGAAGAGGCGCCTAAATCAACAAGGCAATTATGGACATTTCTGTTGAAAATATCATAAGTAAGAACAAATGGAGGTGCATGAGAGATGGACCTATCACTTATCAAGAATAAATCTATTAGATTTACCTGATTTGAAGATGAGGGAGGTTTTCCCGTATCGTAGGCAGCTTGAGTAACTACAACAAATGATAGAGGGGATACAAGAACTACTTTTAACTCTCTTATTAGAATTTTTTGTTTTTGCTTGAGTTTAGTGAGTTCGTGTAATGAAATGTTTGATCTTATCTCTTTCATATCTTCGACTATGTTACATTCCATTTTATATTAGATTACCAATGTTTTGCAAGCATTTGGAGGATCTAGTGGAACAGGATCAATTTGTCTAGTCTTGGACTTCTTACTTATTGTTTTCTCCTTTACAAGAGTAGTAGTTTTCTATTTTTGATTTGTTATAGATATATCATTATAGTTTTTACTTCTTGTAGTTACTGGCATAGCTTATGCTTCTTCTTTAGTTGGAAGAATGAAATCCCACATTCCATTTAATTCAACTTCTTCTTCCATTTTGGCTTCCTCTTTGGCTGGTGAGCCCTCTTTTGTTTCTTTATCATATTCAAAATTTGAAATAATATTCAGTGGTTGCGATCCAGAAGAAAGGTTTTGTTTAAATGAGCAAAAATGTTTCTTGGGAGCAGATGATTTCCATTTTGGCTTCCTCTTTGGCTGGTGAGCCCTCTTTTGTTTCTTTATCATATTCAAAATTTGAAATAATATTCAGTGGTTGCGATCCAGAAGAAAGGTTTTGTTTAAATGAGCAAAAATGTTTCTTGGGAGCAGATGATTTTGCGACCCGCTTCTTGATTTCAACCATTTCATTGGACATGGTTTTTAACACTTTCTAAAGGCATTCAATATCGAAAGGGTTCTTTGAAGTTTTTGTTTTCCAATCATCCTTAAATGTTATTTTCTTTGACTTCCTTTTGTCTATCTGTGATCTCTTTTCTAAAGCTATAATCCTTCTTTCTACAGACAGGGCTTCTTTCATTTTTCCTACAAGGGTAGCCTTATTGGCTCTATCTACAAAAATTAAAATATTAGAAGGAAGAGAGGATACGTACCATTCTATTCGTACATCTACTGTAGGTCTTGAGGTAGCTGCGATTTTTTTAAGTAACTTATTAAATTTGGAGTTGAAGTCTTTGATCCTTTCAACTATTTTTTTTTAAGTGAGAAAGATATGATTAAGGATGCAATGGTCATTTCATCACCAAATTTTGCAAGAAATACTTCTTGAGAAGTATCCCAATCTCTTATTGAACCTGCTGGGAGGGAAAAATACCAAGACCCAGCAGATCCTTGGAAGGTATAAGGAAATAGACTGATTACAACATCTTCATGTGCAACTCCATTAAGATTCATAACTAACATAAATTTATTTAGATGTTGTTCAGCTGAAAGACCATCATCAAGATTGTACTTAGGTAACCATTTTTTTGGGTTTGCTGGGAGAGCATTTGGATGAGAAACCAGAATAGCACCAGGATTTGTCCAAGGTTGAGCAGGCCGATTGGCCATCTCTTGAGTCGAAGACTGGGAAGATGGGAATGCCATTATAGAAGTAGTTATAGATGGTGAAGAACTTACTATTGGGCTAGTACTACTAGTAGCAGTACTACTTGGAGAAGTGTATGGTTGTGAAGCAGTGGATTGCATAGAAATGGATGGAGAAGTGAATGAATGGAAGGGTGAAGTGATGTCACTAGTGTCTAATTCAGGTCTTAACATGATAACTTTCCTACATCATGGAGTGATGGGAATCTGAAAAGGAGTTGCTCCAACCCTTTCACTTTGGAATCTAGTTAATACACTAGTTTCTCCTAATAAGGAAGTAACACTTTCTTCGAAAGCTTCGAGCCTCTCTAGTTTCACGGAAAAATGGATAACTATTACAATTTTTGTATCAAACAATGGAATTCGTGAGACTTGAGAGTTTAATATGGAGAAGGTGGTTGTCTTACTACTTTAGGAGATGAGGGAGATGTTTCTATAACTTCAGATTTATGATCCGGAAATTTTGAATGAGATCTAGAAGGTGTAAAAATGGTGGAGGAGTTTTGACTCTTATGAATGTTTTTCGATTGATCTTTAGGTTTATATGCCATTCATAGTTAGATGGCCCTCCTTATAGCACAAAAATGTTGAAGCCTTAGATTTCTTCTACTCCAACATGGGGGATAACCACTCAGCCCAGACCTTAAGACAATTCATTTTCCATTTAAAGTGGTGGCTTTAACTGGGGATAACGGGACCTGTTTCCCAGTATGGGTTTTAAAATAAGAGTGGGTCATTTATGAGTGATTGCAATAGAATACTGATAACTTAAATGAATTATTCTATCATGAAAATGTCTAGCTAACTTAATCTAATATAAACTCAAGTATTTCTATATAATATGTGATCTACAAAGGTATCTACTTGACTTGTCATAATAAAGATCAATCACGCATAAAACAGAGATGATAATGTGTAAGGATAATTTCTTTGACCAAATATCTAGTCAAGAAATGTATAAACTATATTATATATATATATATAATATATATATAATATATATATAATATATATATATATTATATATATATATATATATATATATATATATAATATATATATATATATAATATATATATATATATATATATATATATGAAAATAAATAATCTCAGCTAGGCATCATACAATAGTGCAATTAATGCTTAACAAATAAACATATCTCATGCAAAATTTATGAAAATAAAGTGTTGTCACTAATTAAATAGAAATAGGACTATTCATATAAGATAGAAGAAACATATATGTGAAGTTCTTCTCATTTGACTAATGACATAGAGCAACTCCTTTCTTTAGATAAAATTATCTTCCAAGTATACCAAAGTGTATAAACAAATGAAAGTAGTATAATATTTAAAAGAAACGACCATGTTTCATAATTTCACTAAAGCATTCACAAACATACAATAGTTCATTCTTTGCAAACATTTTTGATAAAATTCTGGACCCTCCTTTAAATGCATGAGAAGGGTTGTTAGGAAACTAACTCACAAAAAGATAGAAAATATAGATCAATGCCTTAGAATTTAGCCTCTTCAAGGGGAAAACCTCCTTTACATCACACAAATGAACAATTCTTGGATGATACAAATGACTAAACCTCCCTTCTATATATAGGAGTCTAAGGACTCACAATATAATCAAGCCGACATAACAGTAATAACATAAGGGCACAAAAGTAAAAATAGTGGGTTTCTGGGGCATACTCATAACAATATGGGGACAATAGGGGCACAATAATAATAATAAGGGATACAATGAAAATAGTGATGGGGGAATCACTAGTATTATAGGGGTCTAACATGCCCCTCTCATTCCTAAAAGTGTTATCCTCAACGCTCGAGTAGTTCTATATGATTCTATATAAAATTCTCATCCTCCCATGTGGATCCTTCAGCGGATAAGTTATTCCACTTGATGAGATACTCTGAAATTGATCGATTTTGTAGTTGTCGAGTTCTTATTTTTGTGACTGCTTCCTGTTCTAATATGATTTTTCCTTCGTCGTCAAGTTCTGGAAATATTATTTGAACTGAAAGTTTGTCACCTATAACCTTCTTTAAACATGAAACATGGAAAACTGGGTGCACTCGAGAAGCTCTAATTTGTATGCCATAGTACCAATCTTTTGCAACACCTTGTATGGACCATAATACTTTGGTGATACTTTATTATCCTTCTTAGCTTGCTTGAGGGACATTTGTTTATATGGTTGTAGCCATAGGAATACCTTGTCACCTACATCAAAACTTCTTTTGTTGCGATATTGATCTGCCTGTTGTTTCATTATATTCTACGCCAACATGAGGTCATCCTTTAAGAGTTGGAGAACTTGTGGTTTATGCTCGATGTGATGTTCCACTACTTGAACCTTAGAATTTTATCTTAAATATGATGTGAGGGATAGTGGATGATATCCATAAGGTGATGTAAATGGGGTCATTTTTGCTACAGTATGGAAGGAAGTGTTATACCACCATTCAGCTAGAGGCAACCATTTGACCCATTATGTCTATTTATCATATACAAAGAAATGAAGATATCCTTCCAAACATTTGTTTAGTATCTCAGTTTTCCCATCAGATTGAGGATGACAAGATGAGCTATGAGCTAACTGAGTACTGAGACAAGAAAATAATTATGTCCAAAAATTTCTTGTGAAAATGGGATCTCTATCGCTTACAATAATCTTTGGGTTTCCATGTAGCTTTTGAATTGTTTCCATAAATGTAGTAGAAACTGTATTGGTTTTAAAAGCATGTGAGAATGGAAAAAAGTGTGGATACTTCGTAACTATTTCAACTACCACCATGATGACAAACTTTCCTTCGGACTTGCGTAAACCTATGAGAAAATCCATTGAAACCTCCTCCCAACATTGGCTTGGAATGGATAAAGGTTGTAATAGACCTAGGGTCTTAATTATTTCCACTTTATTTTGTTGGCAAACCAAACATTCCACCACAAACTTTTCAATATGTAACTTTCGAATGAGTGCCCACACTTCTTCGTCATTATTCCATTCCTCCCTTTCTCCGTTTATCCTATCTAGTTGGATAATAGAAATGGCACACAATAATGCTTCAACATCCTCATCCTTTCTTGAGAGTGCATCTGCCACAACATTTTGCTTCCCTTTTTTGTTGATGATTTCAAAGTCATAACCCAACATCTTTGTAACCCATTTTTGTTGCTCTTCAGAGGATAATCTTTGTTCTAAAATGTATTTAAGACTATCATGGTTCATTTTTACCTGGAAGTGTCTTCCCACTAAGTAGGGTCGCCATTTCTTAAGTGCATGTAGTATTGCCAACATTTCCTTCTCATAAATAGCTTTGTGTAAATACATTCCCTTGATTGGACGACTTTCTAAAGTAATGGGTCTTTCATCTTGCATTAATACAACACCAATTACATTTCCTAAAGAATCACATTCCACAATAAAGGTTTTTGTGAAGTCTGGCATAGCTAAGACCGGTGTTTGGCACACTACCTCTTTAAGATGTTTGAAGGCCTTTGTTGCCTCTAGGGTCCATGAAAATGCAACTTTCTTCAATAATATCGTTAGAGGTTCTGCTATTCTCCCATAATTCTTAACAAACTTGCAATAATACCCTGTCAACCCAAGAAATCCTTGCAGATGCTTTATGGATGTAGGGATTTTCCATTCCGTGATGGATTTAATTTTGCTAGGGTCTACCTTAACACCTTCATGAGATACAATATGAGCCAGATATTTCACCTCTTGTACTCCAAAGAAACATTTGGAGCTCTTTGCATATGATTGTTTATCCTCCAATAGTTTGAGCACCCAGTCAACATGTTCAGCATGATCCTTCCAAGACTTGCTATAGATTAGTATATCATCAAAAAATACTAACAAAAATTTTCTAAGGAAGGGTTTGAAAATTGAATTCATCAAACCTTGAAATGTAGAAGGTGCATTGGTATGGCCAAAAGGCATGAACAAAAATTCATAATGGTCGTCATGAGTTCTAAATGTTGTTTTAAAAATGTCTTCAATCTTTATTCTGATTTGATGATATCCTGAACGAAGATCCACCTTGGTGAAGTAAATTGATCCATGCAATTCATCCAATAATTTTTCAATTACAAGAATGTGAAATTTATCTTTAATACTGAGCTTCTTGAGCTCCCTATAACCCATACACAATTGCCATCATCCATCCTTCTTGTGCACCAATACTACTGGAGTAGAGAAAAAACTTTGACTAGGTTGAATTATACTAGCCTCTAGCACTTCAGCAACCATACATTCAATTTCACTCTTTTGGGCATAGGGATATCTGTACATCCTGATGTTTGGAGGAACACTTCTTGGAATCAAATGAATAGCATGGTCATGATCACAAATAGGTGGGATCCCTTTTGGAGTCTCAAATACCTTGTAATGATTGTCGAAGACTTTTTGGAGATCTAGAGAAATAGATGATTTCGATGTGGGAACCTCTAGCGAACATAATTGTGAAATTACACCTCGTTGTTCCTTCTTTAGAAGCTTTTTCATACTGTTAGAGCTGATCATTTTTCCCTGTCTCCCTGCAATATGCCTTAATTCAACTTCCTTTCCTTCTAAAGTTCTTGAAAATTAAAATATATCGTAGCCATGTATTGTAGCCATTGGACTCATAGTACAACATCACCACCACCCATTGGAATCGAAAGCATTGGGCTATTCAATACATATTCTCCCATGGATAGCTTGATATTATGGCACTTTCCAGAGTAATTTATGGTTCCTCCACTTGCAACCATCACTTGACACTCCTGTGCTGGATATATGAAGCAATTCAATTCCTTTTCTATCTTATAATGAATAAAATTATGGGCACTTCACGAATCAATCAATCTATTGCCCTTTTCTTCATGATATTTCCTTCCATCTTGATAGTTTGAGGAGTGGTAATTCCAGCCAACGCATTACAAGATATGTTCGGATTCATTTCTTCTTTATCTAGGGTTTTTTCTTGGATTATATCCTCTTCTTTTGACATTTCTTATTCCTTTTCTTCCTCTTATTCACAATCTACATAGAATGATTTCTTCTTAGTACACTTTTGACATTTAGTGTATTTTCTATCACAGTTGTAACAAAGCCCTTTTGCTCTTTTTTCTTCCAATTGTTGTGGTGTCAAACTTGTAGTTTGTGGAAGGATAGGGGAAACAACACTTCCATCTTTATAGTTGTGAGTGGTAGGCTTCCTGGTTTCCAGAATTTTTCTTTCCATTTTTCTTGCTAACCTGAATGCCTTCTCCAATGAATTAGATTCCAAAAGGCGAACCTCATGTTGGATATTATTCATTAAATTCCCTATGAAAACATCAATCCTATGCTCCTATGGAATATCTTTTATCCTTATGTCCGATTTTTGGAAGTCCTAAATGTGCTCCATAATTGAACCCTTTTGTTTTATATTTATCGATTGGTTAAAAAGGGTGTTTCTTTTTGTATCCTCATAATGTGCTATCATTTCTTCCGTAAAAATTGCCCAAGTGACAATTTGTTTATGAGAGCAAAGCCATCCATAACATACAAATTGATTTGGTTACAAATATAAAATTTCAATACGTACCTTTTGTGTGTTTTTCCATTATGGAGATCGAAAAATCGCTCCATCTGTAGTATCCATGTTCTGAGATCCTTGCCATCAAACATCCTCATCTTGATTTTTGGAACATGATGGGTCTTCAATCCCACATTAGAGTCTATGAAATCATGAACACCATTTCTTTTGTTCTCATCATGAGTTTCATTTACTACCCTTTCACTAGTGGTGACCATTTCTTGTAGCAACTTATTCAAATTTATCTTCAATTCTTCTATCTTATCATCCATGCCATTCATCTTAGCTTCCATGCCATCCATGTTCGCTTCCACATCATCCATCTTAATTTGCATGCCATTCATATTAGCTTCCATGCCATCCATATTAACTTGCATTCCATTCAAATTAACTTCCACACCATTCATCTTAGCTTCATTTACCTTTAGTGAGAGTAAAATTTGTTGTACTGGGTCTTGTAATTTTTATATATTATGTTTCATTTCTTCCTCTTCTTCACGACTCATGCTAGAGATTTCGGGTTGCTTACTTGGTGTTTCCATTTTATTTCTTCGAGGAATTAATTAATTCTAATAATTCTTCACTATTCCGTTTCATTTCCTTCAAACTATCGTTTCAAACCAGTCTTACGTAAAATTGAAAAATAACTACACACCTTTTTTTCACATTGTAAGAGCTCAATATTGAATATGTTGTATCTCTGTAACTGTGGATCTTGAATATATGAAATCTCATCCTATGGTATCCCTTTGAGTCCTATTTCTATCTTCGCAAGTTTGATCAAGATTGGATTCTCCAAGGAAGAGTTATACCAAATCTCCCACAGTGACTTGATTGTAAAATAATTTAGTATAGCAAAGTTGTACGACATGCCACGTGTCACTGTTTCAACCTTAGTATCTAAAAGTGATACACAAAAACCTACAAGTCGCCCTCTTTGTAAAACTCCTTATTAAATTTCAATCTAATGCACATAACAAAAGTTATGATGATTTCCCCAGGTCACCTGTTTGGAATGCAATTCGGGAGTCTACAAAAACCCTAAATTCCTTAGATCATTTCTCTGCAAATATAGTGAGACAAGCTTTGAAATTTGGACTCAAAGTTTATAACGATTGTAACTAAAATGGGTTTTTTTTGTAGCTTCTACAACATCGCAAAAAAATGTTATAGCGAAAATTCCACGATGACCTGTTTGGAGTAGTGAAACCCTAGAAACCAAAGCTCTGATGCCAAATGTTAGGAGTCTAGGTCACAAAAAGATAGAAAAGATAGACCAATGCGTTAGAATTCATCCTTTTCGAGGGGGAAACCTCCTTTACATTACACAAATGAATAATTCTTGGATGATACAAATGAATAAACGTCCCTTCTATATATATGAGTCTAAGGGGTCACAATATAATCAAGCCGACATAACAGTAACAACATAAGGGCACAAAAATAACAATAGTGGGTTTCTATGGGGCATACTAATAACAATATGGGGTCAATAGGGGCACAATAATAACAATAAGGGACACAATGACAATACTAATGGGGGAATCACTAGAATCATAGGGGCCTAACAAAGTTATAAATAATATTTTAACTAATGTTCAAAAATAGATTATACAAAAAATGAGGAGGTTTCAAACAACCTGTCTCTTAACTAGTTAACTAACTCTCAAAATAGAATGTGACTTGCTGAGTAGAGGCTATGATGATGATTTGTTGTTTGACATCTTTTCCTTCAAATCACATATATCGGCCATCAATTTGACTTGAGGAGATGCCCCAAACTATGTTCTGACCTGTCTGAGAAAATTGTATCTGTGAGTGGTGGCAACATCCACTGAGTCGAATGGAGTGAGAAGTTGAGGGTCATGATTTGACTTTATGGCTTGATGAGGTATTTCCAATATGACTCCCAATTAGTCTTTTCTAATTTTGCAATTACTTCCCTTTGAGTTTTCGCTCTTTCCTTCCATCTATTATACAAATCATTTAGATCGGGACATTATTTTGAGTTACCTTCTTTCACCAGGTTAGTGGCAAACAAAGTATGGTTTACCGCCTTTACTATGTTCTTTGACACCCCAGACACTCTTGTCACTACTAGTTCATCTTGTTTGATCCTTGCATCCCAGTCCATGAAAAGAATGTCCTTATGTGCCTCCTTGATCTCAGGAATATTAGCTTTCCTCCCCTCTTATGTTTCTTTCCATTTGATGAACTCTGATTTTCTTGTGCTTAGATCAGTAGACTCAGTTCTCTATTCAATCGCATTATCCATTAGCTGGTCACTAGTGATCAGATAAGGAGTGATATGTGACATATTTTAGCAAAATTGTTCTTGCTATTTTAATAAGAGAGAATTAAGGTCTAGCTCTTCTTTGATGAATTCCTCGATAGTAGGAACATCCTTATATCTTTCCATGGCTTGTTTCAAGTCTTAGAGTTGCATGTTTTTGGCTGATATGTCTGCTTCATGGCTTATCTTTAGCACCTCCATGCTTTCTTGCAATTGAGCCAGCTTCTCAGCGACCTGCCTGTTCACACTTGCCTTCTTTGTTTCGAGTTGTTTCTCAAGAAGTGAAATCTTCTCTTCCTTTTCCTTCAACAAAATAGATATCTCAGTAGCTTTTTCCATGGTGGAAGTTGTGTACGCTCCTATAAACTATGACAATCTAGTTAAGTTCTCACCTGGGTTGGAAGGGATGTCCTTCCAAACTATGTCCATTGGCTCATTCCCAGTTGGGAGTTCAGGTGTTTCTATCCTTCTCCTTCTCGTTTGTCTCCTTACTATAGCCTTGTGCAATGGGATGTAGAACACATCAAGAGGAAGGATTTCAGTCACCTTCAAGACAATTTTTGATGTGGGTAGAGCGGGGATGATTTCAGTCTGCTGAGACGTCATCACTTACTCATCCATCAGTTCAGACTCTGTGTTTTTCTAAACATGAAAAGGAGTTTGATGCTCCATGGTTTCCTAGGCATCTGTTGTCTTTGGGAGTGCCTTGTAGTTTTTCATTTAATTTATCCCACTCCTGCTCCAAACTGGTGCTTTTTATTTTTGAACGGATATCTTTAGGTGGGGTACTCATACCCTACTTTTCAGTTAACTTCCTACTAGATTCTGTTGTATTCTTGGTGTCTTGGGCCTTTTCTATATTCAGTGCTTTCCACGTATCTACTTTAGACACTATGCAAGAATCAGGTCCATCGTTGTTGACAGTCACACTAGGTGTAGGCTTGTCCTCAATTTTCAACAATTGTAGTGGGATTACCTCGATCCTTTTGCTTTTAAAATCCTGAAAGCTTTCAAAATCTCCAGGACTCAGGTTTGTCCTTGCCCATTTGAACGATTATTCAAAGGATTGAGCCCACTATAAAAGGTCTTCAAAATCATTAGTCACAGGGTTATAAGGCTTGATCTTTATTGTAGTAGTGATGTTATGTGCTATCTTGTCTGGATCAAATTTCCTTTTTGGCAGAATATGGAGCCTGAGGCTTTCTAGGCTTACTGACTCCTTTATTGCATGGTTAAAATTTGCTAATGAAAAGGAACTGCAACTAATAGCAAAAGATGGCCATAATAACTTCTTGTTTTCTTATATAACTTTGTTCAAGCCTTTCTCCATGGTGTGGTGGGCTATTTCTCTTGCTAACAATTTATCAGCGACATACAAAGGGAGGACATGTGGGTATATTTTACTACCAAAAACCTTAATGTAGTTGAACCATTCTTCAACAAAATATTTTCTGACTGCAAGAAGGTTTGTAGCAGCTTCTTCGGAAAATATGGAGGCTTTCTTATTGAAAATTAATTGATTTAATGGCAAAATAACAACATGGAAAATTTTATAGAAATGGGGTATATAATGGGATTCCCAAATTTGTTTATGGCTAAGATGGATAGGGTAAGGGTCCTGCATGGTCCATTTCCAATCGATGATTAGTAATTTTGTGCAGAAACAGATGGCATCCATAGTGTAGGCACTAAAATAGAATGTAGGAAGGTTTTCTGGAGAGGAGGATCTCTTTTGTCGATATTTGATGATGACAGTGGCTAGGTTATCAGATAGGATGGTGGCCCAATTGATAATGTGGGAATTAACACATGCATCAATCAAAGGAATCCATTCTATGGAAAACTAAGAATTATTGGGTAACCTATATAGTCTACATAACATAGCAGTTACATAGTTGTAGGGGTTTGCCAAAGATGCTATAGGATACATACACTTTTTATCAAATTTGAACTTGTTCTCTAGTACCCTCCAGCCCTAGATCATCTTGAAGGGTTCTTCATTTTTCTTTGCAAAGTTGGCCACATATGTTTTATCGTATATATCCCGAGGGTTAGGTATATGGTACATTTTCTTCAAATCGTCCACTTTGAATGACCCCATTACTTCCATTCTTGAGTTCCTGAATTGCCTATCTTCAATGGTAAGGTTTTCCACCACCCACCTAATCATATCATTGTATGGGAGGATTTTTTCTCTCACTCCTATCTGTGAAGGAAAGAACATGCAACATCCTTGAATTGGAGTCTTGAAGGTCTTACTAAGTCAGTCATCACTTTTGTGACAGTAATCTTGGGATGCTCATCGTCAAGCTTATTGTATATAACCTCCCAAGTCGTTGCTCCCCCACCAGTGTTGCAAACCATATCAGAGAATATAGGAGACATTTCTATTATCTTGGACTCTGTAATGCTCTACTTTTTCTATTTCTGCATCACCTTCCGCAATGACATTTCTTTTGTAGCTTGCCTGAAATGGATGAGCTATATAAGCGTAGACAATATTGGGAAATTAAGGTTGAAATATTTGTGAGATGACTCTGAATCGTGCAAGGATTTCAAATGAGATACCCAGTGCTAACTAACCATAACTTGGAAAATCATTACCTCTCCTCGGGCTGGTAAATATTAATTACCCTGTCAAACTATTCATTATTATATTAAAACACAGTTACTTCCCACACTTTCTACTTTATTCGTGCATCACAGTTTTTAAAACGATGTTATATAGCATTTCCCCGCTTATAATGTGAAATGTGATTACGAATTATTAAGGGGTTTTGATCGGTCTGTCACAACGGGAGGTTTGATTACATATCACAATTTCCTTAAGGTGTTTATGATCATCACATGGGAAAAATGTGATTTGTGATTTGCGATGACGATCCTAAACTTGGGTCATTCTAAGAGTTTTCAAGACAATTTCTTAGAGTTATGATTTATTTTTTAATGACTAAAAAATTTAAAAAATGTTCCCCATTTATAAGTCTAACATTAGGTATTACTATATATAAATGGGGGGGTTGTCTCATAGTACAACAGGTTGGTAACATAACTCCTTCGCAGATTTTCTAGAAATGGCTTTTGTAATTCAACTTCCACAAAATTTTATGATATAGATGAATGGGGGTAGGGTCTTGAATAATCCATTTCCACCCCATAGTTGGAAAATACATGGTGAAGGATACTACATCCATAATATGAGCACTCATGAAAAATGGTGGGATTGTCCTGGAGGTGACAAATCTCTTTTCCCTATATTCCCAAATTTGCATGGCTAGGTTTCTAGATAAAATGGTACCCCAATCCATTACAAAGGAGTTCATGGATGCATCTATTAAAGGAACCCACTCAACAAAAGGCTTCGTGGTATCGACATGTACAAATAGTCTACACATCATAGCTGCGACATAAGAGTAGGGAACACTAAGAGATGATATAGGATACATATCCATTTTCTCTCATTTGAACTTGTTGGGATTGGACTTCCACTGTCGAATTGGTTCTAATGGATTCTCATTCTCCTTTCTGAAATGCTTAAGGAAATATTTATCATATGCCTTTTCTGGTTCTAGTATCTAATACATTCTTTTCAAATCCTCTGTCACGAAGGAACCAATAGCTTCTTTTCTTGAAGTTAGGATTGCATGGTCTGCAATGTTTATGTTGTCTATAATCCATTTTATCATGTCAGTGTCTAGTAAAATATTCAGTTTGACAACAATTAGATGTAAGAAAGAACTTGTTTCTTCAAAATAACAGGCCTGAAAAGAATTGGTATGATTTTTTGTTGGTTTGGTTTGAATTATTTTTGGACCCTTCTTTTCCATCAGATTGTACATAGCTTGCCATGAGGAGGTCCTACTATCAATGGTGCATTTGGTGTCTAAAAATAACAGAAACATTTTAGTGACATCAGGCTTAAAGGATTGAGAAGCGTCACCATACTTCTTTCGCTTCTTATATTTAGTTATTTTTCTGCACAATTTACTTGTGGGAGAAATCCTGCAATATAGAGAATATAGAGCAAATGAAGAGAAAATACAATTTAAACGTAAATGCATGTGAACACAAAAAGATTTTGAAATGACCGAAAGAGATGTTTTAATGCAAATCAATATAAACAAGTCACTGAATCTCCTGGGGCCCTATAACCATTAATACCATTAGAACCCATTAATTAACTGAAATCATGGCTTCACATGTTTTATTATTACTCATTAATATATCACATCGCAAGAGTCGCTTGGATGGTGAAATAAGTTCATTCTTTAAATGTTGAGTTGATATGTGATAGAGATATCACTATATCAGTGTGTTAAGTGTGGGAGATTTGCGATTTCAATAATCGCATTATCGCAATATCACAATCAGCCATGTCGAGATAGCGTAAAATAGATATCATCCAAAAGTTTTAGAGATTGCGATTGTGATGAACAATGTGGTAGTATAGCAGGCCCCAGGTTTATATTTAAGTAGAACTTTCATCTAACCTTTATAATTTCCTTGGGCACCTTCCTTTAATAAATAAGTTTATCTCTACCAGAACTGTTTGGAATGTTATCAACGAAGTTTTTTGGTAGTCTTTCGATACATTGGATATGATTTTATTTTAAAGATATGGGCTAATGTTTCATTGGTTCCCATGATATCGCGTTCGATGAGAGAGAGGCTTTTTGGGTATATGAATTGTAGTGCCGCGAGTTTATGCCTTAAGGCATTCTCATTAGTATTTTTAAGCCTTTATAAAGAATGAATGTTTTTGGGTTCTCCGGGGGCTATTGTTTATCACGGTCGCAAATCTTGACTCAATGGTTAAACATATACTCTTAATACTTTGTGATTTCTGATATGTAGAAATTGCCTTTAAAGAGGTATTTTTTGGTCATTCAAGCTTCAGTGAGGGTTTATTAAAGGGAAAGTTAAATTTATTCCTAAGAAAATCTTTATATTAAACTTATATTCTTATGTTTAAATTTTTTTTAATGGTACCTATTTATTTGTACAATCATTACCTAGTGATTAAGAAAAATAAATGGGGGTTCTTACATAGCATAACAAGTCCTAAGACCTAAGGATCCAAAGTATTGATTTCTACATGTTATCTATTATAGAAGCATGTTTTAGCTATACAATCATTCCAAATATTTAGAGATAAACTATGTGGAATTAAATACACAATGCCTCATACTCATCTAGAACATAATAATATACGACATAGTTTAGGCTTGCATGAGATTCATGGACATATATAATAAAATTATATTCATAAGAATAACAGTGAACCTCACAACTTAGGAAATAAGTTAAATATATACTCAATCAAAATCTTTTCCTATCCAAAATGTAACAAGAATCATCATAGTCCATACGAACTTATGAATAAGTAATTTACACTTAGAGTTGTGCTTAAATATTGATGGAAACTGAAGGAGGGACTTCAACTCTCCAACCAACCATAGGCCAACTATATGAAACCTTTATTGTAGCTAACCACATCCACGCTATATTCAAGGTTTCATGGAATGCCTTCTCTAAGGAAACTTGACACCAATAGTTTACATAGGTAGTCATTATCGAGGTGGGTTGTCAACTTCCCTTTGATTGTAAGCACCACAGTTACTAATTTACTCTCCTAAGTACATTTACAAGGATTCATTAAGTGTATAGATGGAGTGTTACTTGGTCTTGATATTTAATCTAATGTCTAGGTGGTTTAGGTGGTTTAGCAATTTTCCTTTCGTAGCCAACACCACAATGGTTTTCAGTCAATTTTGCAGGCCGCTAATAACTCTCTAGAAAGAAACAATATGAATCATATTTCTTCATCCATTTGGTTTATCAAATATACGAAAATAACGATAGTACTTTACCATTCACTAAGCCTCCCACTGACCTCACTGGCATAGACACGTAGCCCAGTTTCCTCAAACACAAGCACAGTTAATAACACCCAAATTTTCACATACCATACTCAATAGTTAAATTTTGGAATAATTTATCTTCCTTTTTTTGTGTTCCATGTCTTCATGCTCCCATATTGGACACTTTAAGCAATGTCAATTGACTTCACCTTGGAAGAATAGAAGGAGAAATTGAGACAAAAGTGAAACTTTGTTCCCTTCATCCATCTCTAAATCCCCTCATATTCTAAAGAAGTGTAATTTTCTTCGTCTCTTATCCCTCATGCGACCATATACATTACTTCATTTATATTTTTATAAATGGCATTTCGATCATTCTTAAATTTCTAAGAAGATATGCATGCCATAATATTCCCATCACTACTCTTTCTGATCGCATAACTCTTGTTACCTGTGGTAACCTGAATGGGTCAAAATGGACTCTATTCATAACTTCCAAGGAATTTTGGTGGCCTGTAAAATATGTTAACTCCCTTTCCCTTTAAACACACCTCTCTGAGTCATCCTCTCCTCAGCTAGTCATATATGTCTTCATTAAATTAGGACTTTACAATTCAATGACTTCACCTAGTCATGACTCTTACAGCAATAACACGCAACTACGTATTCAAAAATATAGGGGTAATTAAAATGGATGTTATAAACCCCACTCCATTCGAGTAACATCATCCTTAGTGTTCTATAACAAAAAAAAAAAAAAGTTACTGAGATTTATGTATATAGCTCTTACATCCATTTATACATTAAACAAAAATGGCAAGAGTATCCCAATTTGATCTACCATCTCGCAATTTCTTCATCTTGTCTAAAGTGCTTCCATTACACCTTAAAATTCTTTATTAATTGGTTTTTGAGTCAATATATATTTGACCAAGGATTCATAATAGTTATGATTGGAAATATCCCTTGGATTCCACTTGTATCACATGCTAGTGAATGGCGTGATTAATGTCACATACATACTCAGGAAAATGAATGTGAAAGGCATCATGTGCTTTCATTGTGGGTGGAAAGGACAATTTGTAACACACGTGTCCCACTCTTTCTAAGATATGAAATGGTTCAAAAATCATGGTTCCAACATAGCATAAGACCCAACTTTCAATGAGATCTTCCATGGTTTGATGCTACGATATGCATGATCCCCTAAATGGAATTATTTGTGTATTCCCTACTTATCTAAATAAACATTCTATCAAACTTGGGCTATATTCAATATCTACTAGATATTGACAAATTCCATCTCCATTAAATTTATCATATCTAGTATAAGGACCTCTTTTTCTACTACGTCATTCAAGATGATGGCAGTGGTCGAATATTTTCTATAAAGTACCTTCAAAGTGCTAATCTTCAATGAATTTTAGTACCCATTTTTGTACCCCAATTTAGCTAATGCCAGATACTCTTCCCAGCTATTTTTCTAATGCATGAAATACATCTTCAACACGATCTTTAATATTCTATTCACTCTCTTATTTTTACCATCTATCTAAACATGATATATTTTACTAAAATCTAACTAGACTAAAAAATCAGAAAATAATTCCTTCCAAAAAGTTGATGTGAAATTAGTGTCTTGAATTGAAATTATCTTCCTAGGTATAATTCCATGTAATATAAATATTTTTCTCATGAAAATATCAACTGTTTCATTGGCTTTGTTGATGGATTTGGTATCCATAAATTGATCTTCCTTTCTCAACTTTTCCACTACCACCATAATGACATCATGTTTCTTGGATGTCCTTGGTAAGCATGTGATTAAGTCCATAGATATGACTTCAAAATTATACTCAGGAATTTGAATTTTTTATAACAATCCTACTAGGTGTCTACATTCTATCTTGAATCATTGAGATTCTAGGAAGTTTGTAATACATTCAACGATTTCCCTCTTCTTTACTAGTGAATAATACATCTTATTTATGGTTATTATCATATTTTGGTATCCAAGATAACTTGAAAATTATTCTGTTACAAAACTCTTCCATTATGAGCTTCCTCATGCTAGCTAGACAAGGCACATATCATATACCCTTGAACTTTAACACATCACCATTAATGAGTGTACAAGTCTTGCTTGAAGACCCCTTTTCCTCTTACTATAAGAATTCCTTCACATCCTAGTAATGCTCATCATGTGAAAACTCTTATTTTCTTCTTTCTTTGATATCAGTTTCACAAGTTCTCATGGCTTCCATATGAGATTCCTACAAACTTCTACTAACTGCATCTGGTACATTTTTTCCTTTCCTTTAATGTTCTTAATTTCATAATTAAATTTACTAATCAAAGTAAGCCATGTAGAGACTAGCATTTAACATGGGTTTTTCATGCAAATATTTGAGCCCTCCATGGTATGAAATGGAAAAAACATCCTCCCAAGAAGTTATTTCCTACACATTGTTAGTGCATATATGATTTCTACAAGTTCCATGTCGTGATTGACATAATCCTTCTCATGTTCATTTAGTTTCCTTGAGTTTTAGTATACTACATGTACTTCTTGCATCATGGCTCCACGTAGTCTTTCTTTGCACATATTTATGCAAAATACAAAATCCGTCTTTGGATTTGTTATTCTCAAAATAGGTGTATGTGTTAAAAATCTCTTGAGATGCTCAAAACTAGATACAATTATGATTTCCATTCAAATTTGATTCCTTTCTTCTACAAAATTGTCATTAGATGTCCAATATTTGAAAATTCACAAATAAGCCACTACTAATACCTGGCCAATCCCATGAAGGATCTAACCTCTTTAAAATTTCAATGAGTAAGCCAATCCGTTTGTCCTTAGTCATTTGGGGATCTATGGGAATTCCATCTCTTGAAATGAAATGTTCCAAGCATTAAACTTGTTGTATGGTATATTTGGTAGAATATGAGTCCCAAATGAACTTATCTAGTAGTTGGTTGCATCCTACAAGAATGTGTACAAACAATTAATGATATTAGTGGTTTTACATGGACCAATAAAATAGTGAATTAGTTGAAAGAAGTGCACTAAAAAAAAACTAAACAACTTGAAACAAGAAAATGAATTTGAAAAAATAAACAAAGTAATGGGAAAAGGATCATCTTTATAGATTTCTAGTAGTGGAAGAGTTAGAAATGAATTTCAAAAATGTTTCAAAATATTTGTTTAGAAATGATGCTTAATAGATTCCAACAAGTATTTTCCATTCTCAACCTTTTTTGCAATCTCTTGCTTGTGCAAATTCCTTAAACCCGGGAATTCCTACTACAACACTGATGATATTTCTCCTACTTGTCAGCTTTACATGAACACGTTATTTGCAGTTTCGTATTGAAAACATCAAAATTCATACATTGTAGCCTACACCAATTAAATTATATGTCTAAACAAGAAACTAAACAATAGATAAAAATACACACAAATGACACAATTGTTTTTGGACAAATGGCCATGGAAAACTCATTGCAGGAAACCGTTGTAGGAGATCTATGGTATTTATTATTATGAATTAGTAAATCTGAGTACAATTCGTTGGATGTTGAGCTACCAATCTCATATTGAGAGAATCTGGACAAAATGAATGGTGAAATGCTCTCACCATGTCACTAGGAGAATCTGAGTCTCATCATGCTGAAATAGAGCATCTGTGTATGCTCTACATAGAACTATGTAAGCCCCACACAATTCCTACATCACCACTACTAAGTATCATGCTTCTCCTTCTTTGGACCCTCTGCTAGCTGAACAATTTGAATCTCTTCCTCTCTGTCTCACACCCTAGCTCTGGGCTATTAAAACTCAATTTCCTCAGCAGGAATTTGATCTCCCTCTTTTTGGGTGCATATAAGTTATCTTTTAGCACTCCTAATTGCCTCACATTAATTATCAACCTGGGTAAGTCTTTTTGCTTCAAGAGTGTACACAATATGTGCAAATGATATATCTACGGAGAGTAATGATGTAAGATAATTTATTAAACTCAATACAAGAGTAAACAAATCAAACCATAAATCTCAAGCTTGTAACTTCAAGGAAATTAACCTATTCAAGCATCAAAACTCAATTTTATTCAAAACCAAGACTCAATCTTAATGAAGGGATTCTAATTGCAATTACATCGACTGAGTGCACCGTAGCAATCACAGAGCTCTTTCAGCTAAATCTAAACTACTACATAGAAATAAAGCATCTAATCTAATCAACAACACTTTGTATTTTTAATAAACAAGAAATAATTCTCATATAATGAATAATTCACTCCACAATATAAATAAATGAAATCAATTGAAAGAATTAAGAAGTAATGAAAGGAATACATGAAATCCATAATGATGAAAGTAAATCAACTGTAAAACTGTAAAGTAGAATAATTAAACTTGCAATAAAAGAAAAGTAAAAGTATGAAACATGAAATAGTAGTGAAATACACCAGTGACTGAGCCCAAGCCGCCAACGAATACTACTTAACTACTTCAGAATATCACGAGTGAACAACAACTCAAATTATGTATTAATCATCAAATTAAAATGTCATTACAACATGTTGTGATCTTCAAAATCATGCTTCATATATTAAAATTACAATTGATGTCAAAAAGTGAGAAGTTTCCTCCTCTCTATTCTCCTCCATCTTTCCCCTTATTCTCTAATTCACCCCATCTTATCCTCTCCTCTTTGATCTCTGTTTTCATTTAAATAAACAGAGAGAAAAGGGAAGCTACAACAAAGCTGATTACAAAATGATTTCCATTACAAATTTGGATTACACAAAACAAAATGATCAGCAAGATCATATCTGAAAGATGTTTCAATTAACATTCAACATGAACAAGTCAAATTTGGTATTGCAACTGGAAGAATTTGGAAAATGGTTGTAACAACAAATCTGAGAAAATCGTCTTCGAAGAACCTTCTGTTGCTCTTAATATAGAACTAATTTTGGAAAACTGCTCATCGAAACTAACTCGGTCTGTTCTGGAAAAAAACCCATGTTTTGGATTTTCCAGATTCTCCTTCATTTGCCTAAAGTATTCAATGCAAAATTGTCACTTCTTCTTCCAGCGAATTTCTGAGTTGGAATATTTAATTGTGAGTTGGAGATCAAATTTGCAATCTGGAAAGGATCTTAAAGGCTAAAATCATGAGTGATGTTACAAAAAATCCATTAATAAACCATCATTGGTAAAATGGTACATAGTAATCATTAATTTATTAAAAATAAAGGAGAAAAATAGTATTTATCCATAAGAGCATAAATAATTATAAAATGGAATTATATGATAAATTACGATAAATGATGTGATAAAGAATGGTATAAATGAGTGAAATATGTGTCAAAAAGTGACAATAATAATGAAAAAGTAGCAACCCAACATACCCCCAAACTAAATATGTTGCATGTCCTCATGAAACCCCAAACCCTCTGTATTAACCAAGCTATAAGAAATATTCATCCCAAGTCATGTAAGTAATGGACCAAATAAGTTCTTCCTCAAATAATGAATATTCAATTTTAGCAATGTTGATGGAGGCGTAACAATTTTCACCTTGACTTTCAACCATATGTATATGAAGTTGCAAAAAAATATATATAAGTAGCGACAAACGTCATTAACCATTTTAACAAAAACTACAAATCAGATTTTGTTGAAAGTTGGCAAGAAGATTTCTACTATATTAATGCTTCTGCAATCCAAAAATCATATCATTTTGATGCATGGAGCATGAGATATAAGCAAAATGGTTGTAGGTGATAGTGCATGATTTTTGAAATTTTACAGAATAATTTAACTTTAAATTTTCTCGGTTTGTGTATTTTAATGATACCTCTTTGCTGTCCAAAAATCACAAGAATTTAGTTCATAGTTTTAAAGGTATGCACAAATCAATTTCTGCACTCTATAAAAATGAACTTGTATGCCTTAAATGAGGAAAAAAATAAAAAACATCTATCATGTGTAGCAATTCCTCCCCCAAACTGGAGAATTAGCATGCCCTCATGCAATACTAGAAAACAAATTGTGGTGGTCGCTACAATTGTGGTAGAAATCTATGCTTGGTGTAAAACAACATGTAATAAAAGAGGTTTTGAGAATGAATAAGGAGATCGATGGATGATGGCATGATCATAATAAATAAATGAATGAAAGTAACACTCCCCCAAACTAAAAGATTTTATTTCTCTGAAAAATCGGAAGTGGTAAAGATGTGGAATGAATCATGATAAATGATGCTCAATGGATTTTCATGAAATTCTCCTAAAGTTTTAATAAATCAGAAACTTATGCTATTTTAGCTCAAGTTTTACCTTTGGAAAAATGTCGAATAACATGTATGGATTGCTATTTGTTGAAGTTGATGTTGGCTGAGATGATGTTGAAAGTGATACAAAAGTTGGAAGCCATGCAAGCACATCCTGTCTGCGAGTTGCTTGAGACTCTTCTGTTAGTTGCAATAGTGTGGACTTGGTGTGAATAGAGTCACCCCCCATACTTGTTCTCCTGTAAACAATTCACTACTCTGCATGTAATTTTCTTAAATCCATATTTTTAGTTTTCAACAGCAACATATAAGTTGCATGCAAAGATTTCAATCAGAAAAAATCTTTTGTATAGATGTAATAATAACATTTTGTCAAATCAGCAAGTTATGGTAGTGTTCATTAATTATATAGCACGTTATCACATAATGCATACCTTCCCCCCTCTAATTAGAAAAGGGCATCCATGACCATAAAGCATAGGAAAAAGGGAAAAGACATTGATGATTCATAAATGCAGGTGACTAATCAAATAAAAGCAGCATAAAATATAGAGAAAGTAATCACAGCAATACTGGTCAAAAGATTTGAGATGCCCATAAAATAAAATAGGGATTTATATCATTATGTAAATAGATATGTACTTTAGGTGGAAAAATATGATGAAAGAATCACCGGTGATAAATGTTAATGACTAGTGGTAGAGTGATTGGACAATAATGATATAATGCATATAAAGATATAGTTTACCATGCATGTTGGCTAATTGAATTAGAAATGTTGTTCAAATGGTAAATTCTCCTTTAAAAATTAATCCATAGGGTGTAATAGGATAGAGAGTATTTGACAGTGGAGCATAGTACTTCAATACCATAAGCAGAGCCACTGCTGCTTTCAAGCGTTCATAGCCTCGACAGGGTTGCTTTCTAACCCCAAAAATGAGCCAAAGTACTTCATTTAGTATGTAAATGGTTTTCAGTTTTTTGTTGTTATAAAGAGACCACTATGCTGGCATGGTAACCAGATAATCATAGTGCCATTCACTAAGATATAACAAAGTGATCAGGCCGGTTTGTGATGAGACCCCCTGTCTTTCTGACGATCTTAACCATTAATAAGGTTATTACCTTAGTGTGGTGGCCATAATGGAATGTCACTTGTTACACCCTTATGATCATGGTACGCTAACTCATGATAAGACCCCCTATCCTGTTTAAGACAATGCTTGTTACATTTTCATATTTTTATATTTTAATGCTTTTATTGTAAAGAGAGGGAGGCTCATTTACTCTTTAAGAGTTAGGGATGGCATACGAAGTAAAAAAAATGCCAACGAAAGTTATGCTTTTCCCCCATATCATCATATTAAAGGGATTTATCATTTTGAAAGTGTAAAAGATAAAATAGCATGTTATTAGAATAATAAATCATTTTATGATGTATCCATAGAGAAGATATTCAATCAGTCATTATATAGGTGCACCATGTCTGCTTCGAAATATAGATGACCATCAAAAGATTTTATAAGTCATAGTGGCATTAATATTATTGTTTTTCTTTATCTTAGGCACAAATCTAACCATATGGTTTTTTTATTCAAAACATAAAAGAGAAAGAAAAATGACAAAATGACTAGCAATGAAAAAGTAAAGATAAATCGCAGTTATTCCTACAAAAACACAAAATGTGTTGTTCAAAAGATTGAATTGTACTTCATTCCATCAAAAGAAAATAAAATGAAGAATAAAAGAAAAATGGGGCTAAGATAAGAGAAGAGCAATCACAAAAAGAAAAGAAGTCTTGTTCAATAGATTGAACAAGAAACAATGAAAAAAAGAAAAGAAGTGTTGTGCAATAGATTGAACAGCAGAATAATGCAAGAAAAAGTATTGTTCAAAACTTTGAAGAGAAAAATACGCAAAAAAATGTTGTTCAAAAGTTTTAGCACCAAAACAAACAAGAAAAAAGTGTTGTTCAAAAGTTTGAACAACAAAATATGCAAAAAAAAGTGTTGTTGAAAAGTTTGAATAGCAAAACACAGAAGAAAAAAGTGTTGTTCAAAATTTTGAACAAGAGTTGTTCAAACTTTTGAACAGAAAAATACTAAAAAAAAATTGTTTTTCAAAAGTTTGAACAACAAAATATGCAAAAAAAGTGTTGTTCAAAAGTTTGAACAGCAACTATTCAAAAGTTTGAACAGCAAAACACGGAAGAAAAAGGTGTTGTTCAAAAGTTTGAACAAGAGCTGTTCAAACTTTTGAACAGCAAAATACGCAAAAAAAAAAAATGCTTTTCAAAAGTTTGAATAGCAAAATATGCAAGAAAAAAGTATTGTTCAAAAGTTTGAATAACAGCTGTTCAAATGTCTAAACAGCAAAATGCGCAAAAAAAAAGCGATGTTCAAAATTTTGAACAGTTGTTCAAAAGTATGAACAACAAAACATGGAACATAAAAGTGATGTTAAAAAGTTTGAACAACAGTCGTTCAAAAGTTTGAACAACAAAATACGCAAAAAAATGTTGTTCAAAAGTTTGAACAACAAAATACGAAAGAAAAAAGTGTTTTTTAAAAGTTTCAACAACAAAATACGCAAAAAAGAAAGTGTTGTTCAAAAGATTGAACAACATTTGTTCAAAATATTGAACAAAAAAACACAAAAAGAAAAAAGTGTTGTTCAAAAGTTTGAACAACAAAACACAAAAAGGAAAAAAGTTTTGTTTAAAATTTTGAACATCACCTCTTCAAAAGTTTGAAAAACAAAATACACAAAAAATGTTGTTCAAAAGTCTGAACAACAAAATATGCAAGAAAAAATTGTTGTTCAAAAGTTTGAAAAACAACTATTCAAAAGTCTGAACAACAAAATACGTAAAAAAAAGTGTTGTTCAAAACTTTGAAGAACAATTGTTCAAAAGTTTGAATAGCAGCTGTTCAAAATTTTGAACAACAATGTACACAAAAAATTGTTGTTTAAAAGTTTGAACAATAGCTGTTCAAAAGTTTGAACAAGAAAACATGCAAGAAAAAAGTGATGTTCAAAAGTTTGAACAACAGCTGCTCAAAAGTTTAAACAGTGAAATACACAAAAAAAAGTGTTGTTCAAATGATTGAATAGTAGTTGTTCAAAATATTGAACAACAAAACACGAAAAGAAAAAAGTGTTGTTCAAAGGTTTGAACAACAAAACACGAAAAGGAAAGAAGTGTTGTTCAAAAGTTTGAATTGTAGCTGTTCAAATGTTTGAACAGCAGCTGTTGAAAAGATTGAACATCAGATGTTCAATTAAATGAACAACAAACAATGCAAAAAAGGAAAATAAAGTGTTGTTTAAAATATTGAATAGTAGCTGTTCAAAAGTTTGAACAACAAAATATGAGAAAAACAAGTGTTGTTCAAATGTTTGAACAACAGTTGTTCAAAAGATTGAACAACAATCGTTCAATCACCAATGGACCAGAAATTACAATTTTGAAGGAAGAAACACAAAAACGTAACAAAAATCAGAAAAGAAACAACATTTTATTTAAAAACAGTAAATAAATAAATAAATTAAGTTACAACAACTATGATGTTATTTCCTAAGGGAATATCAATTTGTCAATGGAAAAAAATGATCTCTTGGAAAAATGGTTTGGCAGTAGTGACATGAATCGTCAAATGGAAATAGATTCTCCCTTTCTTCTGTTATGAATTCATTAAGTAATGAATTTTATGAAATGCCATTGTTTAAAATTTCTTTCAAGAATCGCTCGTTCATAAATTGACCTTCTTTATTCTCCTAGGACCTGGAAAAAAAGAGTGTCTACCTATAATAAAACAATAAATCATGGAGAAAGAGAGGTGATCGGGCTCCCCTAATCCAAGAATTATGCAAAAAAATAACAAGTAGTTACTCTATAAAATAAACCCATGGAGAAAATAACAAAGTAAAATTAATTTATTACATGCTGGAGAGCAGTGACCAATCATGCTAGCCTGCAATGTTTTAATCATAACGTCTTTGTTTTTTGTCTAATTTGATTGATTCCAAAGCCAAATGAAAGATAATTTAGAGGGATATCTCTAATAGGAGCAGGTTTTAAAAACTCCATGATATGATATGTCAATTTTACATAGAACAACCTACATAACATAGTCATTTTCAATTTCCCATCTTAGACCAATAGTTGATATTTTAAGCATAATTTTTTCGTTTGATGATGGATTGAGCTAATTCAAATTAGAAATGAAAATAGATTAATTTCTTTACATCCAATAGAAAAAATTTTTGAAGACAAGAATAATTTATGGATCAAATACTTTAATGAACAACTGGAAAAAGAGAGTTTTAGGAGTGCTGATTTAGGATAGACAGTCAGTATTTGGCTCATATGTTTCTCATATGATATCAAAATCGAGTGATTAAAATTGTGTTATAAACTATATTCATATAGGAATATACCATAGAAATAGGTTTTAAAAATATAGTCATTTAGGCCTCCAAAAATGGATTTTCCCAACTTTTTTCCTGAGCTGCCTACTAGATGCCCTGTCAATGTTTTGGTTATAACGTTTTTGTTTCAAATCCAAATGGAGTGATTAAAATTGGTTTATAAAGTAGACATCAAGCAATACCTAGGATATAAGCAATATTTTAAAATATTCAATTTTGGTCCCTGAAAGCATGACTATCCCGATTATGTTTTCAAAATTTTCATCAAGCCTTCAAGCCAAAAAAATATGATATTCAATAAATTTTTCCAAATTGGTGATAAAAATGAATATGATTGTTTGTAGAACTATTATTTTCAATATAATACATCTACATCTACAAAAAATTTAAAACATTTATCACCAATGTTGATTTCCACAACGTGTTGCAACAAAAACAACTATTTTCACATAATAATAATAAAATGTATTTATTTATGTTCTTGTTTATTTTATTTCCTACAATAACCTACTCTTCTTTGAAAAATGAACATGCTTACGTATAATAGTACCTCTAGTGGAGCCATTTTCGAAATAAGGCCTCCAGTATGTACATACCCAAGTTTGAAAATACATGTTAATAAATAGTAGGGTATGAGAAGCCAACTTCCCTTTAAAAGAAGGTGCCAAAAATTGTTGAAGTATCGAGTGAGGCTGCAAACAAATAATGGAGTGAAACCAATCTTCAATATATCCCTTACTTTCCTGATTTCCCATAGCTGCCATATCATGAAGTTCTTGAGTTTTTAAAACGACTTGTTGATGCAGGCTAGAAGAAACCTCATTTTCTTCCATAACTTCTACATTTTTTGGATTTGAAACATTCCCGATCTCAATATAATTCTTTACAATTGTGCATGTGAGATAGAATGGGTAAGAAGGGTAGGTAAATTTTTTAGTTCAACACTATAAGCATGTTGTACTGGTTTATTACGATGAGGGTGTGGAATGAGTTGAGTAGGAAATTGTGTAGGGCATGGAGCATTTTGATGATGTGGTTGATTGGGTTGTGCAGATTATTTTGATGGGAAAGAAAGATGTTTTGGAAGAACTGGTGAAGAACATGGATAATGTGTTTGTGCTACAAGATGAGGGAAACTAGTCATGCAATCATAAGATGAACCATGGCAAACTTGTAGACAAGATCAGTGGGGGTTATATTGAGATTGACATAGATGCCCTAACACATGAGTATTCCGTAATTGATTATGCAAGTAAGAAAATGGAGAGGAAGTGTTTTGAATCATACATGTAGGCCACAATTTCCATGGTTTTGATCTTGTTTCACTTTCCCCATCTCTTTGATATGATGCTACCATCCTATATAAGGAAGAAAAATTATCTACGGGATGCTCCTTTTGGCAATGAGGGAAAAACAATTCTTCAATTTCTTGATTTTTTTGAACCTGTAAAACATCCAATTGTGAATTTAGAGAGCTAATAAAATCAAATTTCAAATTTTCAAATAAAACATTCATTTCATATTGTATATCTCTTGTTCTTGTAGTACATTTGAAAAATAAAGAAGAAACTTCTTTATAATTCTTACCAGCCTGAAATATTCTTTTTGAATACCTTATGCATAATTCACAAAAATCATCATATGATAAATGAAAAATATCAAATTTTCCCATTAGATTTAAGAGTTCTGAAAATTCATTTTTCATTCCTTTAAGAATGAGTGTTTTTAAGATCTCTTTTTTTAAATGCTTATGTTTCGATTTTTTAAGGTTGTAATGAAACCGCTCTACATAGTCCTCCAAGATTTCATCTTCCCTTTGTATCATATTGAAAATATCTTCATTGGCCTTGCAATAGTCTTCGTACTTCTTCAAGAATATGTTCTTCATGTCCTCCATGTTTGGATGCAGTTCCCACCAAGGTTCATGAACCATCAGAGAGCAGCTCCTTTTAGAGTAAGAGGAAGCACTTTCAACCTTTGATCATTAGTACAATAATAATATCCTCTACAAAGTACTTCAAACTCAAATAGAAATGTATCTAGGTCTTCGCTTTCCAAAACATGAAAATTTGGTAGAGAAGATGGGGGAATTATGTGCATTTGTGTCACTCCTACTAGATCTTTGATAGGGAATTCGAAAGTAGAAATTGAGCCATTTCTTATCATAATAGAAGATGTTTTTCATGTGTTTCTTTGAGGCTCCTCCTTCAAATTTTCATGTCAATTGGTTAGTGAAATGGGTGGTGCTTACATCACCACTTAATTGAAATCATGAGATTTGTTTTTCAAAATTTCTACCTTTTTTTCTTAATCATTCACATTGAAATTCAAACATTTATTTCTACTTTGATTCCGCAATTTTTCTAAAAAGTAGGCACATGAGCAAGCACTTTACTTACTCCTTCATAGGTTCTTACCTTCTGTTTTTAATACCCAGTTCTTTCGCAACAAAGAAACATCAAAATTTTATTTCTACTTCAATTCCTACACAATTGTGTTGAAAAGCAGGCGAGGGAGCAAGCACTTTACTTACTCGTACGCAGGTTCTTACCTTCGATTTTTAATACCCAATTCTTTCCCAGCAAAAAATATCAAACACGCATCATTTCTGCGAAATAGCAACACTCTCCCCGGAAATGGCGCCAAATTATTGGCTGCATATAAGGTGTCTTTTAGAACTCCTAATTGCCTCACATTAATTATCAACCTGGGTAAGTCTTTTTGTTTCAAGGGTGTACACAATATGTGCAAATGATATATCTATGGAGAGTAATGATGTAAGTGTTGGCATTATGATATAGGTGTTGTCCTTGATGGAAACTCACTCAGATGATAGAACATAGTGCGGCAGGTCAATAGCAAAGATTTAATGATCAGAGAGAAGTATACGCAGGTTCACCTTGACAAAGGAGCATATACACGCAGGTTAACAGACCAAAAGGAGCATATAATGTATACACCTAGTTTCACACAAGGAAAGGTGTGTACACATTGAAAAACTAAGTTTTGGTTTGAGGTATTTGATCCATGGTATTGGTCCAAGGTATCGGGTCTGAAGTATTCACCCCAGGTATTTGGTTGAAGGTATTGGTCATAAGTGGTTTTGTTCCATGGTATTATGAAAGGCATAAAACTATATGAGTAGAAGATCATTAGGCCAAGGTGTGCAAGTGGTGCTAGTATTGAATATCTAATGAAGTGTGAGATCCAGTATGCAGGTTATGGGTTAGTGATGCTTTGCTTGATTTGAACTAAGGATGCACCTATGTGGATGATGATGGATGATAGATCGGGATCATAAGGGTTGAAATGTATTATCATTATGTTGTTTGATCATGGATAGGCTAGATTTGAATACTAACGCATGTTTTATTCTACAAATGATATGATCTAAGTATGACTGAATACTGAAATAGCTGTGAAGTTTATAAATTAGTATTGACAGATCTGTACACAGGTTCGCTTTGTTAAAATCACGTATACATGCTGGTTAGGTTCATCATAGTAGCACATACATGATGAAATATGATATTTAAATTTGCATTTTTTTTTAGTGGTTGTTGTAGAGTTCTGGGTTCTGCTTCGTCTTGTTGTGACTGTGTTTTGATGACAAGGCTTCAGTGATTCAGTTGTTGGGTGATTTAGAGATTGATGATTAAGTGTAATGGTTGTGTTGTAGTGGTGATTAATTTTCAACTTCAATGTTGTTGATGGGTCGAGTATGAAAATTGGATAAACATATCAGCCAGTACAAGAGCCAAGGGGTTGGATCTCCATTCTATTAGTAGCTTGAAAATGAGAGAGGGTTGTAGCCCTCTATAGGTCGGTGCCTATGTACTAGTAAATATATCGACTAGTGCAAGAGCCAGGGGGTTGTAGTTCCCTTCTAGTAGAACCTGGAGAACGAGAGAAGGTTGTAGCCTTCTGCAGGTGGGTGCCTACATACTGGTATGAGTCTGCACCAGTACAAGATTGGAGACAAGTTTTTCTATATTAAAAGGAGGACAAGAGCATGTGGTTTTTGTCCCGCATTGGGTTTCCACCTTATATCATGGTGTTCATGTGTGTTTCTTATGTGTGATGATCTGTTCTCTTTTACTGCACCTGTTTACTATTTATATGGTTAATGAAGTTTTGATGCACTGATTAAAGATCAACATATGATGAATTAACTAAATCACAAGTTAACTGGATATACGGTAGTTGCATTAAACACAATTGTGTTTACATGCGAGTTCCCTTAACTGAAGTAGCGTATATGAATCAGATTATGGAAATGGAAAAATTAGTGATTTTCTAATACTGATTCAC
>APFE030541032.1:8761-22787 GCA_000404065.3 Pinus taeda | reverse complement strand
ACAAAGCAAGGATTGTATGAGTGGTTGGTTATGCCTTTTGGCTTGACCAATGCCCCTGCTACTTTCATGAGATTAATGAATGATGTACTTAGGCCTTTTCTTGATGATTTTGTTATTGTGTATCTGGATGACATTCTGACTTTTAGTAAGATGTGGGAAGAACACTTAAAGCATGTTAAGCAGACATTAGATGTTTTGAAAAGAGAAAAAATTTATGTTAAACTCTCAAAATGTGAATTTGGAAAAACATATCTAAATTATTTGGGTCATATAGTAGGGGGTGGTGAATTGAAAATAGATCCCTCTAAAGTGGCAGTCATTGTAAACTGGCCTAAACCCAAGTCTACTACAGAAGTGAGAAGCTTCTTAGGAGTAGCACAATATTGGGGGAAGTTCATTTCTAACTTTTCCTGAATTGCAGCTCCCTTACATGCTTTGATGGGATTGAACAAGGTATTTTAGTGGGGAAGTAAACATAAGAAAGCCTTCGACACCTTGAAAGAAAAGATTAGTACAACACCTATACTAGCACTGCCTGATATACAAATACCATTTGAGATCCAAATAGATGCCAGTGACTACGCCATGGGAGCAGTGTTGACACAGCATGGTAAACCCATATGTTATCATTCTGACACTTTTAATTCTACTGTAGTTAACTATCCTACATATGATAAAGAATTTTATGCATTAGTTCAGAGTGTGAAAAACTGGAAACATTATTTAATGGGCAAAGAGACAGTAATACATACTGATCATCAACCACTTCAATATATACACTCCCAAACTAGGTTGCAGCAATCAAGACATTACAGGTGGATGGGTTTTCTACAACAGTCATTAGATATAAAAAGGGCATACATAACAAAGTTGTAAACATGTTATCTAGACCTATTATAAATGCATCTACTATACTTAAGCTTAATTCTATGCTACATGAACGTTACATTGAACAATATGCTCAAGATATAGACTTTAAAGATGTATACACAACTTTGAGCCAAGGCAAAAGGGTAGAAGAATTGGATTATCATGTGAAGGACCGACTCTTATATCACTGTAGGAAACTCTGCATTCCACAAACTGAGAGACTAAAGATAGTTAGAGAAGCACACACTTCTCTGATATCAGGTCACTTTGGGGTAAGTAAAATAGTTGCACAGCTGCAAAGATTTTGTTATTGGCCAAAAATGAATGAGATAGTTTCTAGATATGTAAAAGGGTGTACTATGTGTGCCGAAAGCAAGCCCAACAATAGAAAACTAGGCCTGTACACTCCATTACCAGTTCCTTCTCACCCTTGGGAAAGTGTTTCCATGGATTTCGTTGGGGGACTACCTAAGTCTAGAAAAGGTCATGATTATCTGTATGTGGTTGTGGACAGGTTCAACAAAATGTGCATTTTGATACCTTGTAATAAACAGATTACAGCTGAAAAAACTGCAAAACCATTCTTTGAACATGTATGGGTTCATTTTGGATTACCCACTTCTATTGTATCTGATCGAGACACCCAATTTGCGGGGAAGTTTTGGACAAGTCTGTGGGCGCTGATGGACACCCAAGTGAAGAAAAGCACTGCTTTTCATCCACAAACCAATGGCCAGACAGAAGTAGTTAACAGGACAATGATCCAGTTACTCAAAGGATATTGCAGCAAATATCATAAGCTTTGGGATGAACATTTGTGTTATGTGTAGCATGATTACAATAGAGCAAAACACTTTTCTACATAGAGATCTCATTTTGAGACCTATTTTGGTTTCATACCAAGGTCTCCTTTGGATTTTGTCTTTGGTAAAGATACCACGGTTGATGGACACAGTGATGTGGACAAGGAAACTAGGTTCATTGAATAGATCCAGGAGATCGACCAGGCAGTACAGGAATAGCTAGAAAAGACCCAAGCCAAATACAAGGCAAGGCATGACAAACACTGGATGGAGCATAGTTTTCAAGTTGGAGACCAGGTCTGGTTGTATATCAGCAAGGATAAGATGCAAGGTGAAGGTAAAAAGCTAAAGCCTATCAGGTATGAACCTTTTAGGATACTTGAGAAGATTGGTGAAAATGCTTTTTGCCTTGATCTACCAACTTACATGCACATCTACTCAGTCGTAAATGCAGATTGCTTGAGATTGTTTGAACCTTCAATGATTGAGGATCCTGAAGCGCAAAGTTAATTTCCTTCTATTGATGACCTACTATCGGAATATATTAATGAATTTCCAGAAGACACAGTGCTAGACAGGAAGGTGAGGATGACACGTAGAGGAGATGTTGAGTACCTCAAAATTGGGCTCAAATGTTCAAAGCTGAGCAGTGCAAAGTGAATTGATATTGGGCAAGTGAGATAGCAGTACCCTCACTTAGTCGATTCTTGAAATAAAACCAACTTTTGGTGGTCCAAAATATTTTCAGTGGGAAGGTCGTGATCCGAATTGGATCCATAAAGAATGATAAATAGAGCCATGGATGTACCAGGTCGGGACAGACTTCAAAGAATTTAAAACAACGATAAAAAACACCTCTAAACTAGTGGCAGTGGAATCCAACGTGGAACGACAAGGACCTCAGTCAAAGTGCATTGACCGAGGCCCATGGAAACTGTGCGGGAAGTGCAATTAGCCCCTCGGAGGCCTGGATCGGGAAACAGAGGGAGTTTTTAAGGCGCAATTAGCACTTTGCTGGGAAAAAACCCTCAAAATGGAGAAGCCCCGAGCACTCAGTTGCGTGGGAGCTAGGAAAACCATGGGACAAAAGGCTAAGTGCTAAAGGTGGGACCTACTCTAAAACTAACGGTATTGATCAGGGGCATCCATGGGTGGTAAGTTGTTTTAATGAAAAAGGAGCGATTCCACTCAGCGCCTGGCATATGGCAAGTGGAGGAGAGAAAATCACCGCTCATCACATGCTAACAGTCGAGCTAGTCAACTGCACGGGACGAGCGAATGGCATTGGATCTGGGGGGGGCTGCAGATCTAATGGCTGAGATCGCACCCGATGGAGAAGACAGAATTGATGGAGGGTTAAGCCGTAATTTAGAGGAACTTGAGGTCTGCTTTGACCACCAAGGTGGCAGAAGACTCATTCCACGACGTAACTGAAGAATTGAACTGACGAAATAGGCTAGCGCAGTTCACAGGAGGACAAGTGGCCATCCCTGTGAGCCTGATGATAATGCCGAAATAGGGAACTCCAAGCGAACTTGTAGCAGGTGATCTGACAGAGGCGAAAGAGGAAGCGAACTGCCATGAGATTGAATGGATTTAAAGCCATGTATAGACCAGACAACAGAAAAAAGGGAGTTGGGAACCGAAAGATAGAACACCGAAGACAAAAGACAGAGAAGAGAAGAACCAGTGGAGCAAAAAGTAGAAATGAGGCAGAGGTCCAAGGTTACCAAAGGCAGCGTCGAGCACCAGAAAGCTTGAGAGATTCAAGACATCCCTGAGAGGCTCTGTCAGACTAGAGAGGTCAAGAGCTAGTAAGGAAGAGAGTCTATGTACTCCAGTGGCTTGGGGAATCCAAGAACCACCCTACCAAGCCAATCTGTTTCAGGAGACTCATATTGAGCTCCTTCATTGTAATTCTCTGCTTCAAGACACAATAAAAGAAGGCCACCATTGAATCTAGACTGGAGATTTAGCCCTGGAGGATAGTGTGAAATCCTTATTAATTTCTTGTGTTCTTGTATTTTCTTACTGTATTTCTCTATTGTTTTCCATTTTTAAGTGTCTATGTATTTGCAATCTGATCCATCCATTGCTTAAATAACTTAGACACACCAACACATGAGTTTGGAATACCTCCAATGAATAATTCTTAACTGAGGTCACTCATTGGGTGATTATCAGATCATTGATACTGCGGACAATCTCTCTTATGATGTTCCTTGCCACATATCCAACATTGAAGTGGTGTTCTAACTACTACAATAAAAAGGTCATTGGTGAGGGTCATGCTTGTGACGTACCTTTAAGGTCCGTCACCAATGTCACATATGGTGACAGTCTTTAAAAAAGCATTGTTATAGGTGTATATAGTGATGGTCCTTTACGGTTTGTCACCAAATCCATTTTCAATGACACCTTTGGTGAGGTTTGTTAAAGGCCCATCACTAATTCTCTCTTTAATGACACTTTTGGTGAGGGTCATCAAAGGCCCATCACTAATTCTCTCTTTGGTGACACTTCGAGTGACAATATTTTATTGACACTCACCAATGCTCTTTTTGGTTACTTTTGGTGACGGTCAAAAAATGTTCGTCATCATTGATCATTCCAATGAGTTTTTGATGATGCTATGTCCATGTTACTATATTTTTTGTCAAATTATAATGATTTAAGACCATTTTTATGGAGTCTTTTTCATTATGTGTCCAAGGTCATAGTGGTTATAATAGCTAGTAAATTTGTTAAGAAGTTAATTAGTGTGTATCATTTCCCTCAAGTCATAAGAATATAGTCTTCCTATAAGTCAACACATGATTCATCTCTATTAGGTTTATTATCTAGAAAATTTCTTTTAAATAAAGCTCCACTAGTGTGTGTAGGAACTATATTATTTAATACATAATCAATATTTGTCAATTCTATTAATGAGAGAGACCTAACACTCCTCAACACTCATGGAACACCTTAACATGCTTTGGAACAATACACTAACATTCCTTGGCTCCTCACATGTCTTGGAACATCTTTGTACCTAGAACATCTTGCCATGAGTAGGATGCCAAAGCACATGTTGGCATGCCATAGGATAGCATAACACTCCCCTATCATGTGTTGGCATTCCCTATAGTCCCTAGCATGCCTTGGAAATCCTTGGCATAATATTGCATTAACAAAAATTAGCACTTGGCACACATTGGCACTTGGCATGTATTAGAACATATTATTAGAGTGCCTAGCATGCCCCTTTCGAAAAAAATAAATTCTTGACTTATTAACCTTCTTATGTGTTCATTTCCTTTCATTTTAGCATGGTTATTCCTTTTGTTGCCTTGAAACTCCTTGACGCATATTGGCATACTCTGGCACTCTACACATCCTAGCATGTATTAGCACATGGAATGCCTTGGCACTATTTGGCACATGTTAGCACACCCCGGAACTACCTAGCACACTCTAGAACTTCTTGACATTCCTTGACATTCCTTGGCGTGCCCCCCATTCTTAGCATACCTTGTCACTCACTCCTTGGCATGAAAACTAGCACTGATTGACACTCCCCAACACACCCTCATATTCATTCACTTCCATGCATTTTGACCTAATTCTCCCTTGTGTTGTCCTAGTACTCCCCAACACTCCTGAGCATGCATTGGCACTCTCTAGCACACCTTATGTTATGAAACCAACTCACAAAAAGATAGTTGAACGCCTTAGAATTCAGCCTCTTCAAGGGGGAAACCTCCTTTACATTACACAAATGAACAATTCTTTGATGATACAAATGACAAAACCTCCTTTCTATATATAGGAGTCTAAGGAGTCATAATATAACCCAGTCGACCTAACAATAATAATATAAATCCACAAAAATAACAATAGAGGGATTCTATGGGTCACAGTGATAACAATATGGGGACAATAGGGGCACAACAATATTAATAAGGGGTACAACTACAATAGTAATGGGGTAATCACTAGTATTATAGGGACCCAACATCCATCCAACTTTTTGATGCAAAATTTATGACCATTGTTCGACATAGCCTTGTGGTGTTTCAACTGCAATATGCCAAACACATAAAAAATGCATTTTCAATTAATAAACATATTTGTATGACTTGGAAAGTATTTGAGAAAAAATACACCTACATTCACATTAATAATTTATAAAATAACTTAATAAAATATTGTAGAGTGAAAATGCATGCTTTCCTATTTATCTTTCAAACCACATGCTAAATCAATTTACTTATGTGTAGGATTAGTACCTCCTTTATGATGAACTTCTATAACCAATGTAGACACCCCTTCCCAAATAATCTACCATCACATTGTATACATTTTTCAATTCATACCTTCATCCAATCAAGATTGTTTGCAATGAATATATGTGATGCATCCCACTCTCGGTTAACTCTATAAAAAAATCATAATTCATCAATAAATATTAGTTACCATGGTAGATTGATGAAATATTAAATATTAAATAAATATGATATACTCAAAAATGAAAAAGTTATATGTATTATAAATCTCCACAAATATTTAATTACCTCTCACTTTGCTCATCCTACCTTTCCCCAACAGGTGCTTCCCTTCAATTTTTTTGATGAAGTTCTATTGCAGCCACAACAACCCCCTTATTTTTTTCAAATTTATGGGGTCCTCCATATAAATTTGGTTAAATGTTATCTTTAGCCTACTTTACTTTGCTTGGAGTATTTTCAAATTGTTTCAATTTTTGTTGCTTATCATTGCTTTCGCTTCCCTACTAGCTTTCCAACACTTAAAATTAAAATTTCTCTCTGATTTACGATTTGGATGTTGTGATTGATTGAAATTTGATTATTTCCTGCACTTAAATTTAAATCATATAATAATATTTTATTTTTAAATATAACCTTTTAGCTAAATTATATAAATACAATAATTTATTTCAAAATATAATAATATAATAAATTTGATTATAAATATTATAAAATATTTAAAAGCGCCAAAACCCAAAACCACTGGATTCCAACACACTATATATATAGATTGCAAAATAAAAACAAAACATTATATCATAATGAATGTATATGTTGCAATTGTAATTACAAAGACCAATGTATCATATTCATATGCAAAGAATGAAAAATATTTGCATGATTTCATAAACCTTTTCTATATGCAATGTGGATCATGAGAGACTTCATTTACGTGATAGGGAGCCTACTCAGTGGTTGACATGGAAAATACAATGGCTTCTTAAGAATAACTAAGTCTCCGACCTTTAATAATGTGACACTACTATTTCCTCGTACCGGTGATTTATAATATCCGTGGTCACGAGGCCTAACTTGGTGATATGTCACTTTTTCCAACATGGAATTCCGCGTCGACTTGATGTGGTTGCTCATACTACATACGTTTATAATGCATGGAGTTATATACATATGTAGCATGATATGTTCAAAATGTGTTCCATCGTTATGTAAACCCATTGACTAAAATGTGCTTCTCTACGAAATATTAATAATTTTTTTAATAAAAATAAAATGTCATTTTGTTGTGTTTCGAAGTTTATGGATATATCACATTCCCATGTTATTGTGTCTGGAATATCACATATTCAAATTTTGGAAGTTCTCAATGTAATTTACCATTGGACTTTTTAGTTTGAGATTTATCAATTGATTAAAGAAGATATTTCTCTTTGTATCCTCATAATGTGCTACTAATTCTTCCTTAAAAATAGTCCAAGTGACAACTGATTTACGAGAACAAAGTCATCGAAACGACACAAACTGATTGGGTTCTAAATATAAAGATGTAATGCATATATTTTGTGTGTGTGGGACATCATGTGATCAAATAATTGTTCTATATGTAGTATCCATGTTACATGATCCTTTCCATCAAACTTCCTCATATCGATCTTTGGAATGTGGTTGGTCTTAAACCTAACGTTGGAGTCCCTAAAATCATAATCCATATTCATTTTGTCTCATCATGATTTTCATGGATTACCTTGTTAGATTTAGGAAGTCTCTCTTTAAACAACTTTTTCAACCCTTCCAACTTGACATTCATTGCATCCATGTCTACTTTAAAAACTCACATGTCTTCTTTTAAACCATCCATCTTAATTTCTAGTTCATTTTTTGTTACTCTTTGCGAAAGCGAAATTTGTTGCACTTGGTACCATAATTTCGATATATCATGTTGCATTTCTTCCTCTTCTTCATATGTCATAGTAGAGTTTTCTGTTGGCTTATTGGGTGTATCCATTTTTTTTGTTTTGAAGAATTTTGGAACCTTATAATGATATCTATGTTTCACTATGCCCTTTTAATCGCTTCAAACTATTTTTTCAAACAAAAGTTATGCAAATTAAAAAAAATACACACCTTTTTCTTATTTTTAGGAGTTCAATATTGAAGCTATTGTATCTCTGAAATTTCTGCACTCCTAGGTCTGAAATTTTGTCCTATGGTAGCCCTTTGAGTCTTCTTTCCAATGCCAAAATTTAGACTAAGATTGGATTCTTCAAGATAAAGTTATGCCAAATCTCCCATGATGACCTGATTATGGATTGGTTCAATAGACCAAACTTATTCGGGATGCCATGTGTTATTTTTTAGACCTTCGACGCTTAAAATGATACACGAGAAACTACATTCTGTTCGATTTCTGCCAGTTTTTACAAAATTCAAATTCGATTCACGAAAATAAAGTTATGACGATTTTCCATGGAACACCTGTTTAACACTAAAATATGGAGCATGTAAAAAACCTAACTTCTTTGGAGCATACTCCGAAAATATAGTGAAACAAGCTCTCGAATGTTTACATGATATTCATCAATATTTTTTCTCCATATGGTCGAAATTTCAGCTTCTGAAGCCTCAACAAAAAAAGCTATAGTGAAAATTCCAAGATGACCTTTTGAAGCAGTGAAACCCTAGAATATAGAGCTCTGATGCCATATGTTATGTAATTAAATCACAAAACAAAACAAAATATAGGTTAATGACTTGAAAATAAGCCTCTTCTCTAGGGAAACCTCCTTTTACATCACATAAATTAACAATTCTTGAATGATACAATTGACAAGACCTCATTGGTATATATATGAGTCTAAAGGGTCACAATATAATCGGGCCCAACATAACAATAATAATGCAAGGGATCAACAATAATAATAGCAGGATTCTATGGGGAACAACACTAACAATACTGGGGTTACATGGGGCACAACAATAATGATATGGGGGATACACTAGTATTATAGGGACCTAACAATGCTCATATCAAAATAGAGTGGCAGAGACCCTTTAATCAGGGTTTACTATCATAGTTACAACAAACTTTGGAGTGATACTGTTAGAAATATTGAGGGGGGGTGAATTAGTATTTCATCCGATCATTAATTTTGTCAATTTAAAATTTAATCCAATCTATCAGAATATCAAAACACAAACCATGCAAGTACACAAAATTTTAGAATAAAAAGAAATCACTTGAATATATTTAACTCAACTTCAATTTACAACGATGAGAACAAATTTTTCACAAATTAAGGCTCCAACCTGGTATATGAGGACACCAATCCTTTGGTACAATCCTAGGCACCAACCTAGCAATATAATGAGGACACAAATCCACTTGAGCAAGATCAGGGTCCAACTTGGCAATAGAATAAGGACACCAATCCTCTTTAGGCACTATGATTTTCATCAATCCCTTGATATTATATATATCATATGTACATGCCAATCTTCACTTTCTATTTATTTGACATCTTTAATCGATCATATATTTTCCTTCAAAATACTCTAAAAAGAGTAGTCAACATAAGCTTAAGAAAAGATTGAGTTCTGCTCCAAAACTGCTTCAAGATAGGCTTCAAAATTGCTTCAATATAGGCTTCAAAACTTCTCCAAAACAAGCTTCAAATTAGACTCCAAAATAGGCTCCAAAATCTCTCCAAGATAGGCTCCAAATTAGGTCAAGACTAGGTATGCAAAGGCTGAAAAAAGAGTTTCCACAGGGCCAAATCTGGGACTCAAATAGGCTGAAAATAGAGCTGTCATACGGGTCGAATTGTTGCAAAATCAAAGATGTTATATTAGGGTTTGATTGTCCTTTCTTGATAATTACTTATGAGTGCGTTGGCTTATTTTACTTCTTTATTATCGTATCTTTCATCAAACAATTATACATGTATGAAGATCACAAAACAAGAGACACAAGATATAGGCACATGCTAGGGAAAAAACCCCCTCGAGGGAAAACCCAATTAAGATAATTCTTCCTTTCAATAACATTACTTGAGACTCTTTACCCTAGACCAAGACCAAACTTTCCCTCCACACCATGTAACCCTCCAAGATCTTTGACCCCTTCCAACAACTTCGACTATGCAACAACTTATGGAAACATGCATCTTCCGACAACAACTAAATCTTAGGGGACTTCAATCTCCCAACCCAGACCACGAAATAGAGAGAGAGAGGCACCAAAAGTTCTATTTTCTTTTTCTCTAGAGACTTCCCCAAACTCACACTTTTTTCGTCCTCTTGAAAACATACTTCACACTTCTCCAACTTCTCTTGCGATATTGAACTTGCTTGAGAGTGAGTGATCCAAATGACTTCAACCTCCTTCAATATACAGACTTCTAGTGGGTCGAATGGGGGTTCTTAGGACGACTTCATCTTCCTTATGCTGACATGATGTGGAGGACACGTAATTCATATTTGACTTGATACAAAGAATTTTTACATGATTCGAAAGCCCAAGAAGGGTCTTTTTGAATATACAATGACTCTACAAACTCAGTATTAAACCTAGGAGTCTACAATGGGGACTTTGGCTAATATATTGATGATCCAAGCATGAAACCCATGCTTTAATAAGTCATTGTTGCAATAATAAAATTTATTTTCTTTATTCTTTTGACAAGTACATTTCATAATGACTCAAGTACATTATTGAACACCATGTTGTCACTTACTACAAAATGTGTTTTCAAGTTGTCCAAAGACTAAATGGGCAAAGAAATTTGTAGTCATATTCCAAGCCGTAGAAGGACTCAAAGCCTACATAAGACCCTATCCATTGTGAAATGCTCTGAGCAAGATTTCCAATAATATGTGGAAGTCCAAAAATGGACTCCTCGACCAAAAGCTATGGTCTGCTGAAGTTCAAGGATTGAAGCCTTAGGAAGGAATATCAGAGATCCGATGACATCAAAGATCGGCGATCACACATCAAAGCATCAGGCATATCAGTGATCACATATCAGAGGTTAGCTATCAGCGCATCACAACGTTGGAGCATCAACACATTTGAGATTAGAGGTCACAACATCAGAGCTCGGAGGAGATCATAACATCGAAAATCGGAGGATCGAAACTTCTGAAAGTGAAAAGATTTAAAAAGTTGTGATATTGTTAAAATTCCAAATAGCGTTAAAAGCCACTTGGAATATTGATAAAGGATTAACAAAGGATTTCATTGCAAAACCAAAGGTGGGGGGACCCTTTTCTCTCTCCTCTAGCAGGATGCGTGGCAACATATGATTGGATCCGATAATCACACATGGTGACATATGATTGGTTTCAATAAAGCTACAGTGGCATCTAACCTCAACATGACGTGGTGGTACAAAAGGACACGTGGCAAGCAGTTTTGGCATTTTGAGGGGGCATAGGGGGACAAATCTGGGTGACACATGTCACCACTCATGAGGTGCTATGTGGAGTGATGACATCATATCGAAGATCTCATATCAGAGGTTGAGGATGTTGACACTTTATAACAGTTGGCACTATTAAAAAATTACGATAAGGGGGCTCCAATATTGGGGTTGGCACATGGTCGTAAGAGATTAATGAACTAAGGATGCAAAGCAGTTAACAATGGGCCAAGGGCATCAGAATTTGCTGTTTTCGTAATGTCTTTTAAGAATAAAATTACGATAAGGAAAAGCTCTGATATAGCACTATGGTAATATTACAGGACATATTGGGCTCTGATAGTGTGACGTAGAGAGATAAGAGATGGATGAGTTGGCATCTATGATTCTTGAACACAACCAAGGCCACCATAGTTGATCACTCCCATCTCTAGAAAGTGGGAAGTTCAAGCAGTTAAGGGGAAAGTGACAGGCAAAACGACAACTAAAGAGGAACATTGTGGTAGAGATGTGGCCTGATTGGAGGCCATCACAGGAATGACGGGGAGATATTTTCCTCAGCCATCATTTAGTTTTCCTTAATTCTTTTACTCTGTAATTTTTGCGTTTTAAAGAAATGAATCAAATCCTTTATAATGATTTGGGTAGCAGACCTTCGAATGCCAAGAGATCTAGTCGATCAGAGAACTGGAGCTTAGCTAAGATATTTTGTAACTGCTTTCAAAGCTCCCCCTCTCCTTAGAAAGAGAGGGAAGAAAAACTTAACAAAGGTTCCCAAATTCTGCATTCTAGAGGCACAAATTCCACTTTTGCAAGTTTTGATCTCTGTTTGTAGAGAAAGTGGTTCCACTTTGGTTCAATTTGCTTGTTCATGAGGTGCTCGGGCATATATAATTGTTAAATGTGATGGACTGGTGATTTGGACTCCATCTTCAAATATTAATGAAGCAATTTTGTTAATTCCAATCGAAGCAATGCACAATATGTTTTCCCCTTTGTATATCATTTCATGTATGTCTTTCGTCTTCTAACATTGTGTAATGAAGATGTCGGTTTCACTCTCTCATGGTTTGATGTATGATTCTAATTAGTGAGAAGTACCTATGTAAACACATATTTACTTGTGTTATTTGATAGCCTACAATACATATATGTAAGCACATATTTACTTATGCTAATTGGTGACAAATATATTCATGAGGCATAGAGCTTGAGACCTTAATTCACACTATACTTTTTTTTGCATTTTCACCTCCTCACTCTTCCATATTTCTACTGGAGATTGTTGCTTAGGATTCTATGTTGTGTGCAACCCTTTGCATCGATTTCCCTCCTTTCCTTCTTCCTGTTTATCTATACTACAATAACAATGTTAAACTATCTACCGTTGTGTGTCGGACACCAGAAACAACACATTTTTGTTTGAGATTAGCCATATCTACTAGTGCGTATTTCGATCTATATTTTTCTTGAGTTTACCTTGGCAAATGGCTATTGAACCAAGCTCCGAATTATCTTTTTCAAATTACGTGACATATGGAGTGCAACAGAAAGCCTTTAGATAATCTTCAAAGGCACTCCTCTCAGATTCCCTAGGCACTGACCCTTTTATTTCACCTCGGGGGTTGTCTCTATGGGGCTTTTATATTTTCTGAAGCACTTTGTGACAGGCGATAGAAAAAGCTACAACATATTTTTGGCACCATTGCTGGGGAACGAATCAGACTACTTTTCCCTCGGTATGAAATTTTTTAAATTCCCTCTGTCGGGTAAGCAAGGTAAGTGTGGTTTGAAGATTCCTCACCTTGGTGACTCCACTGTTTGAATCTTATTGTAAACACCCTCGCTACTCCATTGTCTATATCTTATTGTAAACATCCTGATGAATCCATTGTTTGAATCTTATTGCAAACACCTGGGAAACTCCACTGTCTATATATTTATTTGGTCATTCTGGATTTCAAGGAGCCTCATAATTGCTTTGATGCTAAACAACAGAAAATATCCCCTACCTTTGAACTTGAGATCACTCACATAAAGGGGTTTTTAAAATGGCCCTTCCTTCATTCTTGGCCAACAAATTTGACTCACTATATTCTTCTTCTGTTGTTGGATATCCCTGTTGGAGAGGTAAATCCCCTCTACGGATAGAGGCGATCCCTACTAGCCCAGAACGGGTCTAGAAACAATCAAACAATGCTATCACGCAAGTTCCTAATTGCGAATAAAAGGTAGGTGATGAAGACCTACTTGAGATCCAACGCTTTAGTTTGTAGAAGAGACGTTGCCCACGTTCCTTTGCCTTGGCCGGTCACGATTCTCCACTATCCACGTGAATGGACACCTGCACACAAAGAGAACAACACAAACACAAGCGTGAAATCTAATATATGCAATTATACATCAGTCAGGAAGGATATAATTCAACATCAACCATTACAAGTGCAACGAGAATGGAACCATAATGATAGTCATCTATTATTATAACAACAAAGGAGAATACAACCAGCGTCCTGACGTCAAGTCCTCCTTTGGCTGGGTGCTCAGCTACACAAGTCCTGCAAAGCTTGAAGGGATGAGGGACAAGCTCTCTCTCTCTCTTTGGTGACAAGATCTCCTTACTTAGGTAAAGCCTTATGGACACAAAGAAGGCTCTTGCAACTCCAAT
>APFE030541010.1:0-12064 GCA_000404065.3 Pinus taeda | reverse complement strand
GCTGGTACAATGTCTTTAAGGTGTCCCACATCTCCTTTGTCGTTTCCTTCTCAGCAATATGTTGGACCACATGATCCTTGACCCGATCAAGGATGATGCATTTTGCCTTGGCCATTGCCTCCTCGTACCTTTCATTAGATACCAGGTCAACTGGGATAGTCATTACTCTCAAGGCGAAGCCCTTGATGTGTTGTCTGTCTAGAATGGATAGGACCCTGGCCTTCCAGACCACAAAGTTGGACACTCGCCCATTCACGACCATCTCTCTGCTCTTCTCTGTCGACTCCTTCGAGTCTCTACTTCTTGCTTGGAAGTTCTCGGTTCGACTCCTGTTGAGTCTCTCTACTTCCTGTCTAGAAATTCTTAGTTCGACTACTCCGGGTCTCTCTACTTCCCGTCTGGAAGTTCTCTTCTAGACTCCCTCTGAGTACTGATATCCCTCCTGGAAATCCATCTGCCAACCATCAAGTTGCCCCTCTGCCATCGTCTGTGCAGCTGCAACACTAATCCGGATTCCTTTGCTAGAAATTCGCCTCGCCACCAAATCCCTCTACCTTGGTTTTTCCCTGTTAGGTACTATTCTTACCACAATACCCCACCAGCTTCGCTCCCGCAAACTGCGGACAACTTCCTATGCCCCAACAACTGAAGGAATGAGCCTCTAGGCTCTGCGCAATCCCGACACCGGCAAAAACAACTCCCTTAGCCCCTGTGTCAACTCTACCGGTCTCTGCGTGGCTCTGTGTGAGCCTCTCTGCCCTCCTCAGCCTTTGCGTTGGCCTCTCTCTGACATCTCTTTGGCCTAGACTAATGACGCAGTCCCTTTGCGTCAACCCTTACTCTGTCGCTTTTGCAAGGATCAACTACTATCACTCGGGATAGTTGATTCTACTGCAAATGCTTTGCTCAGTTGATGCCTTTAGCTCTCTTGTGATATGAAACCACTGTCCGATACCATGTTGAATTTTCTAAGTCTATCTGTTAGAAAATTAATCTGTATTTTGCTGGTTTATTTCTTTTACTTGTAAATTCTAAACAAGTTATTTAAAATATTTAAATACAGAAATACAATACAGTCACAACATCTACAGATCAACAGATAAAAGAAAACAAACACACAAGTGACCCTGTTATTTTTGGACAAATGTCCCCAGAAAAACCCAATGCGGGAAAACCGGTGCAACTATTCTGAGGGTTTATTATTATGCGGTATTTCCTTGAGTACAACTGGGTGCCTAACTGTCTCACCCGATAGAGAAAAATATATGGCAATAAAACCTCTCTATTCGGAAATTGGTATTCAAAAAACTTGTCCCACGCAACCCTCTTCGGCAGAACTGAAGCTCAACGCTGGCTCCTGCTGCTTTGTGTTAGCTCCAAACCGCTCTACGTTAGCCCTCTGAGGCATTGCGCAGCCTCTGGTACTCTCTGCGTCACTCCTGCATCCCTCTCTGTGGATGACGCAGTCCCTTTGGCCTTTGTGCTGTCTTTGCTGGGCTCTGCGTGGCCTACTCTGGCTGCTGCTTCCTGCCTCTGCATTGGTCTCTTGGCACTGTCTCTGTCTCTTTGCCTCGTACTCACTGCCCCTTGCTACTAACCACCGATTCAACTTTGCTTAGCAACCCCGCTCTAGCAAAATGAATGACTGATCACTCTGGTGGATCTTGCAATTGACACTCAAGCCTCCTCTTATACTTTTCTCGTTGGTCCTTCAATGACCGAGATTAAATTTCTAATCAACGGTTAAGATTAGATGTGCTATCCATTGACTTTTGAACCGTTTAACCCATTTATATTAATACCCATTAATATTTTATTTTTCTTAAGTTTAGACTTAGGAACTCCATTAAAAATATTAATTATTTTAATATTTCCCAAACCGGTTAGAATCCGTGCAAACCATTTCTGAGTCTTGGAGATCTCATGTGCTTTAGTCTCTCCACCAATTTTCATGGCTAGAGCACATCCGATGCTATCCCAAATCAACATCGATTAAATTGTTTTGACGAGGATGAAGCCATGGGTCAAGGGACTAGCTGTTATACTTGGAGGGGCTTGATCCTCTCATTTTTTTCTATATAAGGACACTATTGAGCTCCTCATTGTAGGAGGTACTCATTGAAAATCTTTTGATGTATTGAGCTAAGCTCTGTTGGATTTTTTTGAACTTAATAAAAAGACTTTGGGGTTTCAATTCAAGATGTCTCTCGCTAGATGATTCATGGTATGTGTTGAATAATTTTTATGCTCTAATTGTGCTTATTATTGAAGATTATTGTTCCATAGCCAGTGGTTGGATAATCTATTAGAACAAGTATCTTGCTTTAGGTATTGGGCGAGAGTAAACACATTGAAGCTGGTAGATTTAGCAGGTATCTCTAGATCTCCTATCTATTTGTGTGAATCAAATCCCTTTGGAACTAATAGTCTATCTTTTGTGTAGAGATCTTCAGATATTCAACCCTTCGGTACAACCCAAGTACATGGACTTCCAGGTGACCACATCGTGTTTGGACTCTAAACTTATCTAACAATTTGTGTTGCAGGGTTGGGGCTAGTACATAAAAAAAATTACTTCTATCAGTTATTTTTCAAATCTACTTGGGCTATAAACGAATCTATTTGTTGATTAGAGCTTGAATTTAAGTGTAAATAGTGTAAATAATTTGTAAATAAATTTGTACATATTTTTCTACTAACCCTTGTGTAGATTTGACATTTTGTATACATATATTTGGATTCATCTAATGTGGGTTGTCTAAATCTAGTTTTAGTTGTGAGGATTTTGTGTTTAAATACGTTTCGCAGGTGAAAACCCCATCGATTTAAAGAAGAAGTGAGTTGTTTTGCAGATCTAAAGATTCTTACCTAGTGATTGGGGTTTTGAGGGTTTTTACCCTTTTTTGGCTAGCGTTTTTATTTGGGAAAGGCTATTGTCGGGTTTCAAGGTACATAGGCCCTTCTTGGGCTCCGATCTACAAAGCCCAGGTGTTCAAAGTTGGACGCAGAGCCTATAAGAGAATGCTGCTAGCCTTAGAGAGCATTTTTACTGTTGCACTGGGGTTTTTCACTAGAATTCAGTTCATCACTGGAAGACTTGGCAAACGATTTTTTGTCGAGAAAACGAAATTTTTTGAGGCTTATATTTACCAATTTGCCTCATCAAGGGAGGTTGCAGACCTATCTTGGCTTTTTAGCCCTAGCCACAGGCCTAGGAATGCTAAGAATCTCATTGACAATTGATTTTAGCACTAATCCTTGTGTTTTGCAAGCTTGATCATGATTTTCCAAGGGTTTGAAGTAAATTTTCATTGAAAACTTGTCATTAATCCTTGAGGGTTTGATTTTAGGCACTAATACTTTGTTTTGAATGGCTAACGATCATTTTGAAAGGGGTTTTGTGGGTCAAATCATACTTTAGCCCTAGCCGCTAGCCCTAGGGCCACTTTCTCACTTGGCCGTTTGCTCTAGGAGGCCTATTAAGCCTAACCACATTCATTTTGAGGCCTGATCTATTTTTTTCAGAATAACATTTGTGTCTGCAGGTGTTTCAGAGGTCCAATCTTTGCCAAATCAATCCATTTGTTGCCTCAAACTTGTTTCAGCTTGACAAATTTGGCAATACTTTGAGACTAGGCCACAAGGGCTCAAGGGTTTGGCTCTCTTCGTCCCCCTCTCTCGAATCTCACAAGTATTTAGATCTGAAGGTTGATATTGCAATCGCTGTTAATTTTAGGTATGTTTTATGCTTAGAGCAATTTATTTCAATTTTCATAGTTAGCTCAATATCTTTTCCAGATTAGCAATCACATCAGCATTAAAGTAAACTGCAGATAGAACATAAATAAATCGCAGAAGACAAGCCAAGCAAGAGGCCACAAGATATCGCTCTAGCCAGGGACCCCCAATTGGGAACCCTGATTCATTTTCTTATATGTTCTTCAATAGTTCAGTAGAGAGAGAGAGATCGTACATTTACAACAGAAGTCAACACTTTCTCTTATCTAGATAAGAGCATAGATAATCTCTAAGAAGATGATACATGAGATCAGTTTAAGACATGCTGCTTCAATTGATTCTCCAAGATGACTCCTTCACCTATCATTGTGCTGCATCTCGTCATCATGGTGCACCTCACCGCGCTGCAACATGTTGCACCCATCATTACAATGCTGGACCTCAAGCTGTACACATCATACTGCTGCACCTTATGCTGTACACATCATACTGCTGCACCTAATGCTACACTTGTTGCACCATGCTGCCACAACTGTCCCATGTACCATACTACTGTCCCACTGTTGGTGACATAGCCATTCCATGTTTGCCATACTGCTGTCCCACTGTTATGCTCCAACAAGCATCATAGCCTAGCTGTCCCAATGTGTTTGCAGCACCATGCTTGCCACCATGTACTCGCTGTTGCTGCTGTCCTATTGTGCCACAGCTGCACAATGTCATTGCTGTCCTAATTAGCATGTCATTGTGCTGTCCCAACATGCTGCTGTCCATCCTTGCTGCTATCCAATGAGTTTGCAGCACCATGTATCTTTGCTGCCATGTCACGACTGCTGGCTGTCCCATCATAGTTGTTGTCCCAACATGTTGCTGTCCCAACATGCTGCTGTCCATGCTTGCTGCTATCCAATGAGTTTGCAACACCATGTACCTTTGCTGCCATGTCACAACTGCTGGCTGTCTTAGCATTCTTTTGCTGTCCTAATTTACTATACAGCTGTCCCTTGCAGCTCCATGTTTGCCATGCTTAACATCTATTGTTTCACCATGCTGCACTACTGCACTGCATCACAGGTTAGGGCATCAACGTACAACCCTTATCCTCCAAACAAATCAGCAAGACAGCCTTTTAAAGACTGCGTTTCTCCAAGGGAATAACCCTCCACACCTATGCTATTCCTTTTGGCTTATTTAACTGTGGTTAAGGCCACGCTGTCCGTACAGCTCCTTCACGTTGTCTAGGGCAGCCTCTTCGCTGTTCCTTTGACCCTTTATACGACGGCTAAGACTCTGCTGTCCACACAGCCCTTCACGCTGTCTAGGGCAGCCAACACAGTGTCCCTTTGACCTTTCATGCTGCGGCTAATACTCTCTTGTTTGACTGCGGTTAGGGCTGAATTAGACCAGCATTTAGGGTTGGATTAGATCAGCGTTTAGGGCAGCCTTTATTCTGCATCTAGGGCTGCCTTCCATCTGCGTCTATGGGTGCCTTCCATCTGTGTCTAGGGCAGCCTATTTTCCTCAAACATCCAAAGTTTCCACTCCTAGATTTCTCTTCCACTAAAACCCAAGACAAGTGGAGAGAAATCAAGATAGAAGTGTGCGAGAGGAATGACTTTCAAGTCATTTCCTTTTATACTAAAACGTTGAGCACATGTGGGGTTTATTTGGTCGCTGGCCAACCTTGACAAATTGTCTTATAACACAAATAAATTCATAACTCCATGAATACTATTTGGAATTGAATGATTTTAGATCAATCCTACACCTTTCGATGAGAGGGATCCAAGAAAAATATCAGCTGCCATAAATAAGCTGACCCACATGGAGTTTGGCCCTAGTTGCCAATTTTAACAATGGCTTACGAACTGAAATCTCAATGTAAATCAAGTCTATAATAAGCTAAAATCAGTTATGAGGCATCACACAATAAGCTTAAGGTTTAAATCATTGTTTTTTGATGACTGTCTTATGCATTTCTGAGGTCGGATATAAATTTCAGAAGTCTGATCTAAAATTGCACAGATCTGATATGACATAACAGTGGCATAAAAAACACCTATAACTAAATCGTAGTAGAACCTTAAAGAACACTACATATTAAATGCCAAGGTTTAATCATTGATTCTAGCTCTTGTTCTCTCTTGTTGACGACTGTCACAAGTTTTCAGACATATGATGTAAAGGTTGCAGAGGGGTTTTCATTAAGATCTAATCCTAAAAAATAGTCACAATAAGCCTAATAGGTCACATAGGCATCAAGCATATCTCAAGGGTTTTTTCATAATTGATTAAGGGCTAATTTCAAGTGATTTTTTTTGGACTGATATCAACACAACAGTGAACTAATCCTCCTATATCGGTGGTCTGATCTGAGTGTCGTTAGTATCTTTTTGAAGTCTGATATATTCACTGAATGATCCTTATGGCATTAGTAATTTGGTTGTATACCCTTTTCTCGTTTTGAGGATAGTCTCTCTCTTCCATACTAACTTATCCTTTCATCCTTGCATTTGTCACTATGCTCCTTTGCATTCTTTGCATCTCATTGCTTAGTTGCATTAGTACCACTGTTAGCAATATCATCTCTTTTTGCTTATTGTTATTGTGAAATCACTGAAAGTTACTTTTGCTCTAAAGTGACATGACATAAGTGACAAATAAGCATTGGGGATAATCCTAATTGACACATCTAAATAATTGCTAAAGTAATTTTAATTGCAAATCCTGTTCCATTGAGATATTCTCTAATTGTTGCTCTTTGGAATTCTCGTGCTTAAGTTATAATTATCATCTAGAATGGGCTTCTCATGCTAAAGCAACTACTTCATTAAGTTTTCTCTTCATTGTAACATTGGAGTACTTGTCATTGGGATCTGATTTCATTTTATTGCCTGATTCAAGCATCTAGAACATAAGATTTAAAATCTATTTCATTGGAACATATTAACTCGTCTTCATCATTTGCATTTTCATCATAGCCTAGAAGTGCATCATTAAAATTAACCTCCAAGCATGAGCTTGGTTATAAGAAGATAGGACCACCTTCTTCAAGCAATTTGAGGATTGTAGACCATCATACGCAGTTAACATAGGTGATCTTGCAGTTCTCTTGTGGGCAATCCCTTGTAGGAATGGAGGCACCTAGGTGGTTAAAAGTAGAACTCAACGGGAGGTATTGTTAATGAGGACTTAGCCTCCTTCTTTTGTGTTAGTTTTTGGTAGCATCGGAAGTGCTCTAGCCTTGAAAATTGGTGGAGAGGCTAAGGCACATGAGTTATAAAGAACCTAGAAACCGTTTGATGAAATTCCACCCGGATTGTATTTTATTAAAATAATTAATATTTTTAATGGGGTTATTAAAATATTGATGGGTATTTTATTAATCAAAATAAGGGTGAGAATGATCTAGAAGGCAAATCAAGTCATGTTTTTTAATCTTGGCTGTTGATTAGAGATTTAATCTCGACTATTGAAAATTCAATAGGAAAAGTATAAAATTGAGGCTTGGGGTTCATTTGGAAACACATAGAGAGAGAGAGAGAGAGAGAGAGAGAGAATTGATCTGGAGTTTCGATTTCTGAGGCTAGGAAGCTGAGAAATTCGAACTAAGTGATCATCATGCAGCAGAGGGGTAGTGAGAACCCGGGAATAGGACTTTCCAGAGAGTACTGATGAAGAGGCTATGCAGTAGCCAGGAAAGGCTGACGCTGGGCCAACCTGCGCCCACGTAGAGCCAGAAAGCTACTTGTCACGCAGAATCTGGAACAACGAGAACTGCTGGAACAACCGGGAGAGATGACGCAAAAGGCAGAGAAGCTGATGCAGAGCTGACTTAAAGCCTAAAAGGCTGACGCAAAGCCTATGCAGGGCCAGCGCAAAAATTAGCAGGGGTTAGCCAGTGTTGTGCCGGATCAGCCGAAATTCTGCCGGGTGAAGTGAGGTAAAACTCACTCAGATTTTCCGCCAGTATTTTCTTTGTAAAGGATTGCTAGATGAACATCCTAGAATTGTATTCAAATATTTCTCCTGCATAATAATAAACCCTCAGAATTGCTGCATCGATTTTCCTGCACTGGGTTTTTTTGGGGACTATTGTGTCCAAAAATAAGTGTGTTTTGTGTATCTTGTTCTTTGTTTTGTTTTTTGTTTCATAAGATAAAATATTTAAAATTAGCGTAGGTTGCAGAAGTAATTTGCTTCAGTATTCAGAAGAATAACTTGAATGTAATTTGAAAATCAAGTAGGTGAAGTAGATTCAGATTTGCTGCAGTAGAGGTTTCTTCGAGTCTGGAGGAATTTTCACATGGTATCAAAGCATTGATTTAGAAATAGGAAGAGTAGATCTAGTGTTGAGTAGTGAGCCCCAAAGCTACACTTGGCAACAATTCAAATCCCCTTGAAGGGATAGTGTAGTCCTTGTCAGGAAGCAGATCTAAGGAAATCTCTCTCTGAGTGAGACGACAGAGAGGTACGATTTCCAGTTTGTGAGTTTACAGAGGCAAAGGGAGTGATGCAGAGCCTCAACGCAGTGCTTGAAGGGCACAGTTTTTGGCGGGGCATAAATTTGTTGGAAAAAATCGAAGACATGTAGAAGGGGAATTTTCTCCTTAGAGAACTTTTCGCTAGAAAGTTCAAATTTCTCACTTGCTTAGATGGCATTGCATGGGCTCAGTGACCAGGACAGGTTGGACGGAGCCTCCAACAATGTCATATGGAAGACCATAATCTTAGTTGTTCTGGAGGAATATGATCTCAAGGCCTACGTCAAAAGTGTTGTAGCTGTTTTTGCTAACAACGATCAAAAGAAGTACAAAGCTGAGCAGGGGAAGGCAAAGAGGCTCATTCTCAGTGGAGTTCGGGATCATGTGGTCTTTGTTAATCTAGGTTGTCATTGATGTCAATATGGCACTAGCCGAGATGGCAAATATTGTTGAGATGCTTGGTTCCAAATGATGATGTCATAACTCTTGTTTCATAAGAATGTCATCAATTAAGAAGTGCCAAATATTTAGAAGCCCTTGATGACATATGGAGGACTACGTTTGATGATGTCATATTCTTGATAAATGACCACAATTGATGATGGCACTTGATGAGGTCTTCATAACATGGTTGGAGATCATTTGATGGTTGGAAGATTATTTTGGAATTCTCCTAATGATGTTGCACTATGACTGCACTTGTAAAGTTGTGTATAATGACATTGTTCTTGCATCATGCTACATGGATGTTGCACTCTTACATAATGACTCTATGATCCTATGATGACATTGATAACAATGAAGAAGCCACTTTGTTCCAAACATTCCTCATGCTGTCCCAAACTTTTTATGCATAAACTTTAAGGACAGTCACAAAGAAGAATTATTTTGGACACGTTAAAGAGGATTTTTTCCTCTTTCTAACGAGCCTTTATTTGCCCTGAAACTCCCAATAGTTTGTGAGATATTGAATTTTTAAGTTAAGGAAATTATTCCTAGCAGTGAGCCAACCTACACTCAGTCATACAAGTCAACCTCACTTCAAATAGACGTGTCCCTTCAGTTATAAACAGAATCTCTATAAATAGACGTCTAAACATTTCATTTTGATCAGCAATTTGGGCAAGAATTTAGAGATACGAAGTATAGGAGAAGACAGAAGGCTGAGGAGAACAAGGAGACTATTGTTTAGGACGAAAAAAAGGATAATTTTGTTTGGGCATAAAATCTTGGTCGAAGTTGCCGTATTTGTCGTGGTCGAAGCTGCCGTGGTCAACATTGCCGTAGTTGTCGTGGTCAAAGCTGACGTAGTTGCATTGGTCGAAGCTGTCGTAATTACCGTGGTCGAAGTTGCCGTGGTCAAAGCTGCCATAGTTGCCGTGGTCCAAGCTGCTTGTAGTTTCCGCGGTCGAAGCTGTCGTAGTTGCCGTGGTCGACGCTGTCGTAGTTGCCGTGGTTGAAGTTGTTTGGTTGAAGTTTTCATAGTTGTCGTGGTCGAAGTGTTGATTTATTGGGATGGACAAATAGAGCTTGTTGAAGTCTTCTCTTGAGAACAAAATAGGACAGAGTTCGAGGACTTTGTGAAGTAGCATATTGAAGATTTATGGAGATCATTAAAGGCCATGATGCATTGAAGCCATCATGAGGTGACATTGAAGAAGTTTTGTTTGGGTAATATGAATAACAGTGGTGACACGTTCACGTGAAGAACAAGGTCGTCATTGATGATGTGACGTGGAGACTATGTGAAGGCGTAGTTGAAGATTGATAGGGTTTGTTGAAGAAGACATTGGGAGCTGTGAAATATAACCAAACATATCTTGATGAAGTAAAGCTAGAGGTTGGAGCCTCAAAGAGACAAGGTTGTTGCCTTGGAAGATAGGGTTGGAGCCCTAGAGGATAGGAGTCCTCAAGAGACCAAGTTGGTGCCTGTACCAGAGATAGGGTTGGAGCCCTAGAGATTGGTGCCTCAAAGTGACAAGGTTGGAGCCTTGGGAAGTCCAAGTTGGTGCTTTGCAGAATATAGGTTGGAGTCTGGGGAATTGAAGATTAGTGTCTTCATCTAGGGTTGGAGCCCTACATATGTTGTACTTGATTCATTGTAAATAAGAAATTAATAAAATCATTTATTCTTATTGTTCATTTTGTGTTCTAAATATAAGTGATCTAACTGGTAAAAGTAACAATTGAAAAGAAATATTGATTCACCCCCCTCTCAGTATTTCCAATAGTTTCACACTTGCAGGGCAAGGATACAACCCAAGAGATGTGGGAAGTCTTGTCTTCTCTGTATGAAGGCTCTTCCGAACAACGAAAGATGTATATGGAGCAAAAGTTGCAACAGACTTTGATGCAAAAAGGAGAAGGGGTGAACCTCTATCTTTTGCATCTTCAGGACACTCAAGACCAACTCGCTGTAGTGAGGTCCACCCCTTAGCCAACCGCGATGGTGAGGATAGCCTTGAATGGAGTCTCAGATGAATGGCAAGTTTTCGTCCAAAGCATATTGGGTAGTGAAAAACTACCTTCATGGGAGGAGATGTCGGTGGCTCTTCAACAGGAGGAGTTAAGGAGGGACCTAGTGAAGGTCACCTCAGTGGCAGCAGTGGGAGTGGCACAAAGATGAAGGAGGAGGAGGAGAACGCAACTCTAGTATCGAAGGGACAATAGAAGCCAAAGTGAAAGACGGACATTTCGAAAGTGAAATGTTTTAGTTGTTGCGAGATGGGCCACTATGCATCTCGGTGTCCTTTGAAGAAAAAGGACATGGATGACAAACATCCTAAGGCTGCTTCAACAAAGATTGACGAGGATGAGTTTTCCATGAGTACCCACGCATCTCGAGGAGGGAGATGGGGCGATATTGAGTTGTAGTCGGGAGGACTACATTTGGGCAGGATCCTTGAGGAGTCCACCTCTTGGATCAATTTTCTACGGGAGCCCAAGATTCAGCAGTAGTGAGATGGACTTAGTGTCAGATGATGCAGTGGAGTGTTTGGAGGACAAATGTAGTGGCTTGGAACTAGAAATTGATTAGCACAGAGCAAGGTTGACAACAATGCAGATGGCACAGTGCAAAGGTCAACAATAGCGTAAAAGATTCAGACGGTCAACAACAGTTAGATTCCAACATTCATTGTATTACACTGAACACAGTTGAGTTCAACCAATTTTGGATGTTTTTCAGTGGCTTCTTTCAGCGACTGAGTTACAGTATGGATGCACTGTTAGCAGTGGTAGTTCTAGCAGCATAACAGATGCAACGTTTGAGGGGGAGCTGTAGTACAGATGCAGCAATGGCAGTGCTAGCAGCATAACCGATGCAACGTTTGAGAGGGAGCTGTAGTACAAATGCAATAGTTGCAGTGCTAGCACCATAACAGATGCAACGTTTGAGAGGAAGCTGTAGTACAGATGCAGCAGTGGCAGTGGCAGTGTCATGGGCAGCGGTACAGTAGCAACGATAGCACAGTGTTGGTGGCATCAACAGTGCAGAAAGGAGATGCTTCAGAAATAGAGCAACATGTAGGTGGACATTGTTGCTAGAGCACTTTCCTCGCTAAGAGGGAGTGTTAGTTTTTGGTAGCATTGGAAATGCTCTAGCCTTGAAAATTGGTGGAAAGGCTAAAGCACATGAGTTCTAAAGAACCCATAAACCGTTTGGTGAAATTCCACCTGGATTGTATTTTATTAAAATAATTAATATTTTTAATGGGGTTCCCAAGTCTAAACTTAGGAGATTAAAATATTAATGTGTATTAATCCAAATATGGGTGAGAATGATTTAGAAGGCAGATCAAGTCATGTTTTAATCTTAGCCGTTGATTAGAGACTTAGTTTTG
>APFE030540998.1:15321-30191 GCA_000404065.3 Pinus taeda | reverse complement strand
GGAATCCATGAATAAGAAAAGAACACTCAAGTGGAAGAAGAGGAACCCCACACAAAAAAAGAAGGAAACCAAATAGAAAAACGGAAACATGACACCACCAAAGATGAGCCTCAAGTAGAGAATAAGAAAGAACAAAAAGTAGGAAAGGGTAAAACCACAGAACAGAAAAAGAAGAGGCCAAGAACTGAAAGGAACAAGCCTAATATAGTTCAGAAAAAGGTTTCCACAGGAAAAGTAGAAGCTAAGCAAGCAGAGGAGCAAACAATATCAGAAATAGCAGAAGCAACACTAGCAGAAACAGGAAAAACAACAGATGAAGAAGAAGAAGCAAAGCAGGAAGAAGTGTCTCCTAAGACACTAGTAAGAAAGGCAGCAGTTGTTCTTACTGTACTTAGTACTCTAGCCAAGCCCAAAGGAAAAAGGAAGAGACATCCATCTATGTACCTCATGGCTCGAAAGAGCACTATAATAAAGATGGGGAAGCCTCAGCCGCCTTCAAAGGATCCCATATTCATTGAATATGTCTCTACTATGAAAGAGGAGGAATCTCCATCCAAACCCCCCATTACCTATGAAATGGGCAACCCTAGAGATTCTAGTTGGAAAGAAAGGATCAAAATTATGGACTCTAAAACAGTCCTACGGTAGGCCCAGACTGCTCTATAGGAGACATTGACAAAGCTTCAAGAGACTGAGAATCTTGAAAAGAAGGCAATAGGACAGACCCAGGAGAAAGATAAGGCAAAATAGATACTAGAGCCTGACCCTCAGCCTAATTTAGTCTCTTATTACAACCTTCTTGAAGGAGGGAAAATCATCCCACAAAAGTTTGCAGTCCCTCTTTTCTTTGAGCTAGAAAAGGAAAGAGTAAGGACCCATACATGGATGTAGATTGCAAAATCAAAAGGGGTGGAAGACATTGGGAATACAAATTGATAAAAATGGGCAAAGAATTGAGCATGGTTAGGCATACGAAAAGCATCAGAAGTGCTCAATAGGAGGCAGAAAATGAAATGTTAAAAAAATAACTGCAAGAAAGGGAACCTCGGGTAGAAAATGAGTTGTTAATCTTAAAAATACATCAGCAAGAAAAGTAACCCTAGGTAGAAGGTGAGATATTAATAAAACAACAACAAGAAAGGGAACCCCAGGTAGAAAATGAGGTATTAATCTTAAGAAGGAAGCTATAGGAAAGAGAAACCCAATTAGCCTGCATGGACAGCTGGGCTATGGAGGTACTATAGTGTAGGTATCCAACTAAATCATATGCAGTGTACCTCAAGGATCAGTGGCTCCAATTTCAAATAAAGACTCTGGCCTAGAGAGGAACCATACATTTTTCAGGATCATGGCCAATTCATGGATCTATGTGATCAGAATTTAGCTGAGGAAAAAGTGAAGCTGGCATTGTTTTACTTGCATAACATGACCCTTACTGATATGAACCTACAGGATCCCAATGCTGTGTTAGGAGACTTGGAGCTGATGGCCATGGCATATTGGATGAGCCATGAAGAGGAAACGGCAGTAGAGATCTAGAAAATGAATGCAAAAGAGCTGAATGAACGTCTGATGATTAGAGCAGAGCCCGTAGACCCCATGGCTCTCATCTATGCCCACCAACACCTTGTAGTTAATCCTCAAAGTGTCCCCAAATATGTTGATAAGCATGCCGAGGCTATTGCACATTTTGAGGACATGGAGAGATTTTTTGGAGATGAATGCATCCATGCCTGCATGAGAAGGTGGAACACATTACCACACAACCTACAGATTAGGGAGTATCACTCCCCAAACATGATGAGGGAAGCCATGAGGAGAGTGCCACTATATAAGCACTCTATGCAAAGCTTGAAGGCCAATTGGATTGGCCTCAAATTCAGTCCTCCATTATTGCTAGGACTGTTGGAAGGAGTAAAAGAGGAGGAAGAACATAAATAGTGGGAAGAGGTGGATAGAAAGGCAAGATTCAACAATAAAGATGAAGACATCACATTAGAAGCATGGGATGTCAGGGAATCTATCAGAGCCAACAAGGATGAAGAGTTAGACTAGTTTCTCAGAGGATGAGAAACCCATTCAGTAGGGGATGATGATGAGACGTAGAAATGGGTAATTATATGGGCTCATTTTGCCTCTTAATTCAACTTAATCCACCATTCTAATTAGTTTATTTCATGTTTTTTTATTATATTTATGCTAATATAGTGAATTGGGTTAGTCTTTTTTCCATGTAGTCTAATGTGTGCTTTATGCAGATTTTTTGGTCAATTTTGGACAAAGTCAAAGGATTTATGAGCAAATGACAATGAATATTTGAGGAAAACAAGGAAGAGGATTTGTAGGGGGGTTTCTCCTTCATTTATGACCCCTTTCTTATAATCCTCCCAAGCAGCCACATTCATGCATCCAAGGGGCATCCAAGCAAGTAAGGAAGGATTGTTGTTTATCTCCAGTTCTGGGAAGTTGAGCTCCTTGATTTTAGGAAGGCTGTTGGGGGACCCAATTTGTATAAGTAAGGGGGCTTAGAACCCCAATAGGTTAGCTAGTCATTAGTAGAATTTTTGCACTTTTGTGCAGCACTTGTTCAACTCATTTTTGAGCTTGCTTTTTGAGAACAGTTTATGTAATGTGACTTTTACTATGGATAATGGAAATGAAACAGATTTTGAGCCAACATTGATCTCTTTCACAGGGCTGAATATATTAGGTTAGGGCCCAACCCAAGCTACCCAGCACCTCTTGCTTTGTACTTATATGTTTTTGCTTCAGTGCACAAGTTAATTTCTATTAGATAGATTTATTTTGCCTTGTTAGAATAACTTACTTTTGATGGTTTTCATAGTTGTTTTTTTTTAGTTGCTCAAGTAGGTTAATGTAGTGATAGACTAAGACTCGAAATGGCCAACAGTAGGGTTTGATCTCCTTTCCCCTTTTTGGGACTATGATTTGAGGTCAAGGCACTATTATTGCCACCAAAAACACAGTTTTGCTCTCCCATTCAATTTCTAGTGTGATGACTTGATTTGGAAATATTTATGCTTTGCTTCAGATTCAGTTGCCTAGATCATTTCCTATTCTTTTACAATATATCTCTCTGCATGTTTTTATGTTCAAAGGTTACTGTTCAACATTTTCTATTTGTAGGTGAGAAATTAGGTCAAGCTAGAGAAATTTATGTTTTCATGGTATAGTTAGTCCTTTCTTTGATCAGTTTTTTTAAGTAAATGTGAAGATCTCTTGTAGGACACCTTAGCTCACCATACATCCATAAAGTAGCCAGCACCAACTCACTTTTCACATATTTCCCAATTCATTCGCAACATTTCACCAATCTACCCTAATTTCTGCATTTCTCCATAAGCTGCCCTCTTGCCATTTGAACAAATCCAACCATCATGTTCCCTGTTAATCTTCCATGACAAGCTATAGACACCTCAATAGCTTCATATAGCCTTTAGTTACCATTTTCCATTATTTCTCCACCTTCAAAGCTTCCAAAAATAGCTCTCGGCCTCCTCTTGTAGATCCCCTGCAGCCTCCTATAGAATTCCCTGTAAATGGTTTTTCGAAATCTGATTGCAATGGAAGTCTTCAGAAGGGTACTAGGTGCTTCTTAGGACCTCTCCACACCTTCCTCCACATCTGAAAAAGAAAATTCCATCTTCCTTCACCACCAAACCTCTGCACAATCACAACCAAATAAATTACAGGCATAATAATTTCACATAAAAACACTCAAAAGAACAAAAAGATGTTTTCTTCTCATTTTTTTTTAGAAGTATCTTGAAAAAATGTAATTTACCTTTTCCAGTAGTCAATGGCACTCATTGCATCAGTTCCTATCTCTTTATTTGCAAAAGTGGGGTTGGATAAATTAGGGTTTGCCTTACATTCCAATGTTCTTTCTCTTTTTGCATGTAGAATAGTCCTCGTAAAGTTAGCTTTCTTTCATCACAACTAAAAGCTTCTTATGAGAATTCATAGAAGTTGGCTTGAGCTCCTAGTGATCTTGCACTAGCTGACCAAGTGAGAGCTTGCAGTAAGAGCTAGTACTTGTGAATACAACACCATCGCTTCCAAGTTTGTTACGAACTACCGGGTTGATAAAAGTAAAGTAGGAAGCCCTAGGAGTTGCAGCATTATTGCTTCAATATTGGTGCTCACCAATGGGTCAGAAGGATTTCAAAGCATTCCTCGCCCCTTAAACATATTCTCAAGATTTTATCTAGGCCATGTTTGAACAGATTTCCCCCAATCCAGGTGAAGGGGGCACTTTTCCTGATTATCTTTCTCTTTTCTCTGGAGGGAAGGTTTGGTGGAAACTGTGCTAATACCAAATAGTTTGCTATATCAGAAAACCATGGTGAGAGCACTGAAATAGAAAACAAATGCTCGTCTAACGACTGATCATCAACCATTCTTTCTTCACCTATAGGTATATTCATCCTAGATAGAAAGTTACGAACAACATTCTCCTTATCAGGCTTATCAATAATAGTTAGATTAAACTGTTGTAATAAAAGTAACCATCTTATGGTTCTAGCATTTACATCTGGTTTGTTCATTAAATATTTAATTGTGGCATCATTAGTATGCACAAATGTATGATAGCTTGTAATGTAATGCATAAACTTTTTCAATGAATGCACAATAGATAGGAGTTCTTTTTTAGTCAGAGCATAATTTAACTAAGCCCTGGACATGTTTTTACTAGTAAAATAGATGGCGTAGGGAAATTTCTCCTCTACGTGGCCTAAGGATTCTCCTATGGCTTTGCGTTAGGAATTAGCATGAATATGAAAGGGGAGGGCCCAGTTTGGGCCTCTAAGGATTGGTGCAGTGGTTAACTTACCTTTTCGAATGTCTAGGGCCTCTTGGCAGCTCTAACCATATAAATTTAGAATCTTTGGCCAACAATCCAAACAAAGGAAAGACCAACTTGTTGAAGTCCTTTATGAACCTTTTATCCAAGTAACCCTAAGAAACTCTTGACATCTCTCTACCTTTGTGGAGGTGGGACCCTTTGGATGATGGCTATTTTGTTTGGGTCCACCTACAATCTTTGCTTAGATATGGAATGACCTAGCATAGTCCCTTCAGTCATTAAGAAGCGACATTTTTTTGGACTGAGAGAGAGGTTCATTTCAATGAATTTTCATAACAATTTTCCTATGTTAGTTAGGGCTTCTTGAAAATCACAGTCGTAAGGTGTAAAATAATCCATATATATCTCTACAACATCATGTACTAACTCAACAAAAATACTCAAGACTTCTCTCTGGAAAGTGATAGGAGAATTGCATAAGCCAAAAGGAAGGACCATATAGGAAAATGTACCCAAAGGACAGGTGAATGTGGTTTTGTCCTGGTCTTCTGGGAAAATTTGGATTTGGTTGTAGCCACTGAATCCATCTAGGAAAAAAAATAACTTCTTCCTTCCCAGGCCATCTAGCACTTGGTCAATGAAGGGTAGGGGAAAATGATTCTTCATTATGGGTTTATTCAATTCCCTATAACCAACACAAATCCTCCAATTGTTATTCTTCTTGGGAGCTAACACTAAAGGAGAGACCCAATCACTATCAAAGATAGGATAAATGAACCCTGCATCTAACAGTTTTTGTAGTTCTTCTTTGACTATGTCTTTAAGGGTTGGATTCATTCTCCTTTGTGGTTTCTTGACTGGCTTGCAACCTTATTTGATGTATATGTAGTGAGTGTTAGTGCCTAAATCTACCTTATGCTGAAGGAAAGTAGGTCTAGGGTAACACCAAACCATGCTTAACCTGGTAGCCAGCCCTACCAGGTCGGGAGAGGGCTCTCTCCTTATAAATCTCAGTTGACATGACTAAAATGAATAGGGATTTTAGGTTCAGTATAGTAGCTCAAAGGATTTGATTGGATTTGTTTTGGGTTGAAACAACAAGAGAAAGGATGATTTGGACTATGGAATCAATGTCAATTTTTTCTGGCTAACCTGGGGCAAATTAAGTGCCATGTTCAGCCAAGTGAAGATTGTAAATGTGAGAAGCATAGGATAGAAATCCTCCTACCTTGCAGGTATCAGACAAAGGATGAGTCTTCAAAAAAAACTTTAGATGAAAGAGAATCACGTGGTTGCTCAACAGAGCATCTAACCAAGGATAAATTCTGCTAAGACAACCATTACAACTAACAACAAAATCATCACAAAAGGAGCATCATTACGGATGAATTCCTAATATATCACTTAGATAATGTTGTAAAAAGGTAGAAAAAACATAATGTGTAAATGAATTACAGGAAAAGATTACGAAACATCAGCACTGCGATGAATCCTAGATCCAAAGGGCAAAATACTGCTTTATTAAAGTGATATTTAGGAAAAATTTTACACAAATCCAGGATAGCCTCTCTGCTACCAAAATCTAGCCTCTACACTATGAAATTCATAAAATATATACATTTTCTCATCCCTCTACTAAGGGAATTGAGCTCAACCATCTTCTTCAAAATAGAATCAGTTACATTAAACTTGGACCGAATTTATAAAAATAGGTGTTGAAGATGAACTCGTATCTCCTAAAAAATAACACTTGTTACAAAATGAAAGAGGTTTTTGTAGATAAGATCATTTTGGGGAAAAACCTCTCTCAAATTTTGGAAATTCGTTTCCAGTTGCTCGAAATCTGTGCCACAAAATTATCTCTAAAATATAAAATCATTAAAAATTTAAATCTGTGAAAATGAGTTGTAAAGATCTAGTCACATATCGAAATTCACGACACCTGTGAATAAACTAAAATATGTTTTTGTTATAAGGCTCATGGTTAAGAAAAACCTCCTTGAGTTTTTCAAAATTACTTTCCATATGTTGTAGAATGGCACTGCACTAAAATGACTAAAACAGTAAAAAATATGAAAAATTTGTTTTGTTTTAATTTAGGCTTCAAACATTATTGCATATCTCCCACATAATAATGCCTCTGCATAAACTGAAGGAGGTTTTTGATATTTGGTCCGTGATGGACGAAAAATTGTTTCACTTTTGTAAAATTCCTGTCTAAACTAATTTTGTAGTATACTTTTTCCTCTATAGCAACTGACCTCAAAACATGCATAACCAAGAGTCAATCATTCATTTCGATCATATCTTTTGATCTAGAAACCGGTTATGGGAGTGTGATATACAATTGGAAAGCTCCTTTTGAGATTCTTCTGATGGACACACTTGTGACATGTTTTGTGTTGAATATCATGTGAAAAACATCTAACCAAACCAAACCTAGTAAGAGCTCATGTTGATCCCTGGTGACACTAGAACTAACAGTGAGTACACACTAAGGGGTGTACTTTCTTCATTTCCTTATAGCTCCAAGCGAAGGATTCTAAGTTCTCTCTCAAAAATTTTCATTGTTGTTCCTCTTCTAAAGTAGAAAGGGATGGATTAATATTCAAGGTTTTCTCTGGGCCAAATTCTATGGTTTTGACTTGGAGTGGGTTGGCATCGGTCAAGCATAAGTCAATTTGATGATTGTTCAATGTTTCCTTTACTTCTTCTTCTAAGGGTAATGAACTAGGAGTTGTACTTTGGATCAAGTGTTCAATGAATTCATCCTCCTATTGTTACCCTCCTCCTATGATTGCTTCCAAAGCATAAAATTAGGCTAAATAAAGCTCATCTTTTTCCTCCTCCTCCAACCATAAAGGTAAATCATGTTCTAGGGAGGGTTGAGCAGGAGGGTATAATAATAATTGTTTGGAAATATGACCATTCTTGATGGTTTCCTGGCTCTACAACTAATATGGGTATGAGTTGTGGCTAACAATGGCCTCACAAGGATGAGAGGGTAACCAGTAAGCTTCACCTTAGGCTAGAGAACTAGGAAATCTATAGGGTACTCCCAAGTGTCAATGGATACCACCACATCCTCCACAATTCCATCAGGTGTGATTGTGGAATGGTCTCCAAGTTGAAAAACTATTTTGGTCTTCCTTAATGACTATTGGAGGTGCTTGAGCATGGTGTCCTTGGTCATCACATTAATGGCAACCCAAAGATCAATCACAGTGTGTGGGACAATGGTGCCATTGATGTGCACATCTATTACAGGGTTTCTAGGGTCTAAGCGTCTTGGACATATTACCTGCCCCAACATTAAGTTAAATAAATACCCAATGACATTAATGGTAGGGGCATCCCTTTTTCTTCTTCCTGGATGCTTAAAGCACTTCTCCTTAATGAATTTATTGTAAATATGAATATATTTGATTCCTTGGAGAAGGGGGATCTTTACACATAGGTTTTTCAATTCTCATAGAAATTTAGTTTCTTCCGGGGTAGGCTGGAGTGGTTGGGCTAATATTTCAAGAAAGGGTGTATTTACTTTGAGGTTTCTTTTCTCCCTTTCTTCCTCAACCTCTTTATGTGGAGAGGGAAGTTGGTTATATGGGATAATTCTCCTAGGTCATAGGTTGATCTCCTGGATTTAAATAGCATATGCTAGGTATGATGTCTATCCACTGTATTTTTGTTGAGCCTACCTATTGTTTGGGTTTGGATTTTGCTGGGTAGGAATCTGGCGTTGCCTTGGTGGAGCAGAGTGTAGGAGTTGTGGTTGGGTAGGTGGTGGACGCAATAGAGCTAGAACATTGTTGAATTGGGGCCTCCACCCCTAGGGTGGGGTATTCCACTGATGTGGTGGTTGAATGTAATGTTGAAATTACTGGTTGGCTGGCTGGGAATCATATTGAGGTGCATAGGCCCAAGGAGGGGGTGTAGACCAGGAAGGTTGAGCAAGGGGTCCCTAAGAAGGTATAGTTGTGGCTTGGTTGGGCCTATAATATGCATGGGACGATCCTTGCATACCCTACTGGTATGGTCTAGGCCTAGGAGGTATCCTTTGGTTGATGTAGCAAAGCTACTTAGTCGCTTCTTCGGTGCCTTGATATACAACTTTGATTCCAGGTAGGGAAGGGAACTTGTTTGTGCAGTGGTTTTCTTCATAGATTGAGCAAATCTCAATACAATTCAATTGGCATTCATTCCTAGGATTCCTCCTATTGCATCTAGGAAAAAATATGGCCAAGGCTCTCTCTCCTTCCTCTTGTTTCCTTTTGATATTAATGGTATCCAATTGCAGGGAAAGGGTTTGTAACAGCTCACTTTTGAAGTCCTCCAATATATTTCTAGTTTCACCCTTGATGGATGAGTTGGAAGATGATGTACTAGACATAGGTTGACCACTCCTACCCTTTTTCCTGGTTTCCCTGGGATGGATTCTAAAGATAGTATTGATATCCTCATATGGTAGTCGGTAGTTATCTCTTCTTGCTAACAAATGCAAGGTATCTAGGATATCCTCCCTTACTCCTCTAAGCAGGACTAACTTTAGTGACTCGGGGTCAAGTCTGCACCCGACCCTTTTGTAACTGAGCTGGAATATTTCTTCATAGCCTTCTAAGGATTCATCCTAACCTATGGTCATCCTAAAAATCACCTCTTTAGTGTCCTTTGACCTACAATAGTCCCTATATTTATTGTTAAAGGCCTGATACATCTAAGCCCATGTTATGATTCTATCTCCAAGTAAACCCATGAACTAGTGCAACGCTGCATCGTTGAGGGTAGATGGAAATATTTTTAACTTTTTCTCATCCTTTGTATAGTCATAGGTTCAAAATATAACAACAAACTCAAATAGGTAAGTGTCGGGGTCCTCTGTGGTCAAGCCATGGAAATTAGGTAGAGCAAAGGGGCTTATATTCTTCCTTTTAGTGTTCCCATTGGCCTCCCTAATGGGGAGGCAGCCTCAATTCTCTCTCTATCTCCTCTGTCATGTTGGTTTTCAGCCATTGGTTTAGTAGGAATGGGTTCTTCTTCTTTATCCTCTTCCCCTATAGGTTCAAATATGTCAGGTTGTTCACCTAAAGTTTCTTCCAATTCACTGTCGCTAAAGAAGAGAGAAGGTTGACTGTTGGATGTAGTGGGCTATTTGGCAAGCATTTTCCTGAATTATCCCTCTTCCTACGAGGCATGAAAGGAATTTTTTTTGGGTTAGTTTATGTAAGATTTTATTTAAAGCTGGAAAGTACTCTACAGAAGGGAAATTGCTGATTAAATGAAAAACTACTAACAGAATGGAAACTACTTGTAGAATGACATTGCTGATTAAATGGAAATACTTCTGATAGAAAGAAAACTACTTGCAGAATGAAATTTCTTAATTGAATGAAAAACTAATAATAAAAAGGAACTTACTTTCTGAATTGAAATTGCTGGTTGCAAAATGGAAAGGAGAGCAAATAAATGACAAATGAAAGAAAGAAACTAGATTACTTTTGCAGAAATTAACTAAAGGAAGAAAATTGAAGACTAGAAGTAGAATAAAAGAAAGTTAGAGACTACAAATAGAAGGAGTGGTAATTCACATCCTACTCTAACACCTCCCCGAAAATGGTGCCAAAAAGTGATGAGCCTAGGTATTGTAGCAAGAATGCTGCAACTCCCAGGGCTACCAGCTTTACTTATTAACCCAGGGTTCATACAAACATGGAGGTGACAATGATATATGCACACGTATAAGTGAAGATACTGCTTGTTGTCATTGCTCATTTGGCAAGAGACCCTAGGGGTTCTAAGCCAGACTTCTATAGGGTCAGAAGAAGCTTGATTTTGATGGAATAAGAGCAAATCTATTCTAAGGGAGAGTTACAATACTGCAATAATGAAGAAACCAACCTGTAGTGCTAACTCACACCAGACCCTAACTAACCAATTAAACAACTATGCTAAGCAGAATTACTAGATCAATCACTAATCTAATGCTAATTATCTAAGTTACAGAAGTAAAAGCATCAAAACTAGAATAAGGGGTAAGAAAAGGAAACTAAGCTAAGTCTATGTTTAAGCGAAAGAGTAGACAGAGATAAAAATTGGTTAAAGGAGGATGTAATGAGCAACAATGCATAAGAACCATTGGATTAGGCAGGTGAAAGGAAAATGAATAGATGTGATTGAATAATAGGAGGGTGCGTAGGTAGATGGGCGAACAGGGTTAACTAACAGGATGGATGACTGAAATTATATCGTAGAGGCTAACTCAGGAGATGGACAGACAAGATTATTCAGAAGATGGATGATGCAGATTAGATCGCAGGAAAAACAAACGTGTATAAATGGTAGTAGGTTTGTGGAGGTGGTAAGCTGTATTTCGCATGCCCTCAAAACCATAATCTGTATTTTGAGATTTGAGGAGATTAGCCTTTGCAGTGACACGTAGCATGGAGAAGCCACTTTTCTCACGTCCTCTCGAGTGATAACAATAAGACATAAATCCGCATGATATGTCGCGACAGCCATTGGATCGGGTGGGGCTAATTAATTGTGGAGATCACCCGAGACGGTTGGCGATCAGGTGAAGCAATAGCCTCAGATCAGGAGACAAATTGATGGTGCAGACTGATTTGCGGGAAAAAACATGTGGAAATGATGGTGCAGGTTTAGAGGGTAGTAAGTTGTTTATCGTGCGCCCTCAAAGCTGTAAAAAATTTTCTAAAATTTCGCCTGATTAGCCTCCTCGGGCGACATGTAGCATGGGGAAACCACTCTTATCACGTGCTCTTGGGCAGATAATGATCAGACAGAAATCCATGCGATATCGGGTGATAGCTGTTGAATCTGGCGAGGCAGATCAATGATGGATATTTAACTGAGCTAGTTGGCAAGCGGGTGCATGATAGTCATTGGATCTAGCGAGGTAGATCCATGGTGGGGATTTAAAGTGAAAAAGGTCAGCATTAAAAGTGAATTGGGTGGTGATTGGTCGGGTCTTGCTGTGAAAGGTAACATATGGGTAAAAATCGTTTAAACTGTGAATTAAAGCTTCCGCCTAAGTATTTCATGTTGAAGGAGAATGGGTGTATGAGTGAGATCCAAGAAAGAGGGTGGAGCAATAAGTGACCATGAAATGATAGAATGACCATGAAATGAACCATGTAACAATGTAATGAACCAGGTAACTATGTTAAACAACAAAATTCATGCAAAACTGAAACTCTGTGTTTTTGGGGTTGCTACAAGGTTTCTTCCTCACATCATGGTCCCAGAGGGACGAGGTGAGGCTGAGACACCAGTGGACAACCTTATGGATATTTTCTTTGCTAACCAGCTAATTGAATGAAAACATAAATGATCTACTTAGCACTACTGTAATGAGACTACAATTATTTAAACAAATGAACAGTTAAACAATAAACCTCTGTAATGGAAATGAACTACTAAACTAAATGATTAATCAAACCATGAATATATGCTACTGCTGTAATGGAAATGAACTTAAGAAGATGAATAGAAAACAAGAGGCTATGCTAATTAATAATACAATAAAGAAGAGCTTTGGCTGCTACGGTTAGGCCCTGACCCAAGAGCTTAAACCGTCTGAGTTAACTGAGTGCTAGCTCAAAATGAAACTCATCTTCATTACAAAAACATTGTATTACATAAAAAAATCTTACAAACAAATTAGAGTTCCAGAGTAAAATATTCGAATCCCTCCTAACTCTTGGTAACTCCTGGTAACTAGAAAAACTAAGGTCCTAAGCCTCTCTACTTATACATCTGAAGTCTCCAATGACTTCCTTCAAAATTAGGGAGGTACAACTCCAAAATCAATGATAAACTCATGCTTTCCCTTTCACTAGCTTGGATGCCTTCTAGTAGGGAGGTTGCTTGCACTATCACTTACTTGGTTGCCTTCTAGTACTCCTGATTTGGTTTTTTGCACTTTCACTTGCTTGGCTCCCTTCTACAAGGGGGGTTATTTGTACTTTCAGCTGATGGAGGGATATTCGAATGGAGGGGTAGTAAATGAGGAGGATTTACCTCCTGTAATTCCTCTCCCTTGTCCCATTCGAGTTTTTACCGATGTATTTTACCATTTTTCCTTGCTTTTATCTTTTATCCCTACATTTTCCACGATTTTATCCTTTATTCCTGCATTACATGCACATTAGACCACAATGCAAAATATCCAAATCTAACTCATTGTTGGGTTGTGTTATATTCTTTCCAGATTGTTAATAGGGGGTTTGAGGGGTACTCGTAACCCCACTTTATGGGGTCCGGGGCAGTGCCCCGGAAAATTTAGGTTTTGGACCCTATGTTAGGTTGGGCGGACCCACCTATGGTTTTGTGGATGATTTTCGCACATGTTTTTGGACGCTATTGTTTTCGGTCCATGGTTTTGGATGCGATGGTTTTTGGTCAATGGTATTGGATGCTTCGGCATGTATAAATATGTATTGTAACATTGAAAGGAACATAATGAAAAATCAAGCTGGCAGTCCCGGTTTTGGGATCCAGTGGAAAATATCTGTGTATATGTGTTTTATGTGTTATGCTCTTGCATTTTTATTTTTTCCTGTGATTTAGAATTCGTATGTTGGTAATTTTTGTATGGGGTTAAAAACTACATTTGGTATGAGAGCAGTTTTGGCTTCAAGGTGATGCCTTTGTTGCTGAGGGGTTTCGCTCGGGCTTGTGGTAGACCCTATTCATTGGGAGATCTGTGAGATTGATTCTGGTGGTGAAAGAAGATGGCGAGAAATGGAAATATAGAGATTGAGAAGTTCAATGGTCAGAGTTTTAAGTTGTGGAAACTCAAGATGGAGGATCTATTGGTGGATAAAGATTAGTGGATCATGGTAGATCCGGGTACTAAACCAACGGGAGTGACCGATGAAGAATGGAAGAAGCTGGATCGAAAGGCAAAGAGCACAATACGATTGTGTGTCTCAGATTCAGTATTGTTGAATGTATCAGGGGAAGCTACGGCGAAGGTTCTGTGGGACAAGTTAGGGACTTTGTACCAATCTAAGTCTCTGGTGAATAAACTATTCCTGCGGAAAACGCTGTATAACCTGAGGATGAAAGATGGAGGCTTGGTGATAGAGCATTTGAATGCATTTAATATTGTGGTAAGTCAGTTATCATCTGTTGATATTAAAATTTCAGATGAAGATAAGTGCATCAGTTTGTTGTGTTCTCTACCAGATTCGTGGGATAGTCTAGTTATTGCAATAGGTAGCAATGCAGCTACTTTGTAGTTTGATGAAATAGACTCAGCCTTGCTGACGGAGGAGATGAGACAGAAAAATATGGACAACTAGAATGGTGATGCCTTGTCTGTACGAGGACGGTCCCAGAACATAAACAAAAATAAGTCATCGAGTGGGAGATCTAGATCTAGAGGGAGATCTAAATATCCAGGAAAACCTATAAAGGTGGTGTGCTAGAAATGCGGAAAGGAAGGGCAGATCAGAAGGGAGTGTAAATATAAATCTCCTGATAAAGGAAAGTGATTTGATGATGCTCCTTCTGCAGAGGCGAAAACCGCCTCAGATGAAGGTGGGGATGTGTACTTGGCTTCTTCAAGTACACATGTAGATCATGAGGCATGGTTAATTGATTCAGGTGCATCCTTTCACTTCACTCCCCATAGAGAGTGGTTCTGCGAGTACGAGAAATACGATGGTGGTGATGTCTTCTTAGGAGATGATAGGAAGGCTAGAATCATTGGTCATGGAAAAGTAAAGTTGAAGTTGCAAGGTGGAAGGGTTAGAACCCTTCCGGGCGTTCTGCATATTCCTGCATTGGCCAAAAATATGATTTCTGTAAGCAAGTTGGATGATGCAAGTGTAAAGACAGTTTTCGAGAAGGATACCTGCAAGATGGTTCGAGGAGCACTGGTACTGATGTGGGGAGTTCGGATTGGAACTTTGTACAAGTTGCAAGGTAACACTGTTGTTGACAGGTGCAATAGTTCTATGGTTCCTGAAAATGGAGCAGAAAATCTAGTGGTCTCTAGAGAGAAGACCATGTTGTGGCA
>APFE030540998.1:0-14082 GCA_000404065.3 Pinus taeda | reverse complement strand
GTGGACCCACCTATGGTTTTTTGCATGATTTTCGCACATGTTTTTTGGACGCGATGGTTTTCGGTCCATGGTTTTGGACGTGATGGTTTTCGGTCCATGGTATTGGATGCTTCGGGATGTATAAATATGTATTGTAACATTGAAAGGAACACAATGAACAATCAAGCTGGTAGTCCTGGTTTTGGGATCCAGTGGGAAATCTCTGTGTATATGTGTTTTATGTGTTATGCTCTCGCATTTTTATTTTTTCCCGTGATTTGGAATTCGTATGCAGGTAATTTCTGTACGGGGTTAAAAGCTACATTTCTCATATGAAAAATATAATCAAAAGTATGCAATAAGTTGTGAGAATAGTTGGTCTGGTTAATCTAGGAGGTGAATTAAGGCCAATTAAGGCCCATATAACTACTCAATGATGAGGCTCATCACCTATGTGGGTCTAGGAATCTATGATCGATGAATGGTGGGATATACGGTAAATCCTAGAGGTGAGTGCTCTCCATAAGGCCTAGTAATCTTGGGATGGGATATGCAGTAAAGCCTGGAGACTGGGTCTTGGTTTATGGCCTAGTGATCTAGTCTAGATTGTGGTAAAACTTGAGGGAATAGGAAATAAGAAAATTCCTCACTGTGTAGGTCAAGAAATCCAGTGGCATCCATGCTTGCTTGGCCTAGTGATCTTGTGGAGATCATGGTAAAGCCTGTTACTACAAGTTTATTGTGTTGGCCTAGTGATCCGAGATGTATTCTTGTAAATCTTAGTTTCTATGGATGAGGGTGAGGTGATTTAGCCTCAGGATGCCCTTGTTGGTTCTTTTGGTTTTAGTCCCACATTCATGCTTGGAATATGGCATAGGGTGAATGGTTGAAAAGAGATTTTTCTCAACCCTTATATGGTTGGGTGGAATGTGGTACTCCCATCCAAGGTTGGATTTTGCATTCATTAATAAGAGGTTCTCTACTTGATATCTTATGTATAAATGTACTGGTTTATATGTGGATTCTATGGCTGATATATTCTTCATATTTCTACTGTTATTTTATTGCTTATAAGCATGTTTATGACAATGATGATGTATGTGTCTCATCATGTTTCTATTTGTAAATTGAGTGAACATTGTATCTATGACATAATAGATTATAATGTAGCTAATCATATAACTAATCAATGCTTCTTAGCGATTCCTAGATAAGTAGGAGACCACTATGCTTAGATTTGTTGTTTACACTTGTATATTACATATTATTGATATGTTTGACCTAATGCCTATCATGGCTAGTAGGGGTCAAGTCAATCACTTGTTCAAGTAATTTCATTTGTATAATCCTTCCATTGTTATCTCTCTATTGTGAAGGTGTCATTTAATTCTAGGTAATGACTCAAGCTTTGGACCTCAAAATGTGGCACAAATCCCAGGACATTGGCACAACATTGACCAGAAAAGTCCCTAGATGTTGGCGTACCATGTTGTGGGAGCATATAGATGCTTATTTATGAAGGCATGCCCATGTCATGAGAGCATATGGGGGTTAATTAGTATAAAAACTCACTGGGACCCAAGGACTAGTTACCTGAGAGGATAGGATGGTTCCTGGGAGTCTTGTTGCTGATGTGGAAGATTCGTATGGTTTGTTTCCATCTGTTCCACTTCCTTAAGGTGACTTAGGAGGTCAAATCATATCATATTAGCCTCTCATCACATGTATACCTTGATTGGCTAGTTACTTGGGTAGATGTGGGAGGTGGGTGTTACAAAGTGGTATTAGAGCATAGTTCACTCCTCAGAATAGATGGGCAACGTGTGGGTCATGCATTCATGTTAGTTTCATATGTGTTCCTTGCGCTTGTAGTCCATGCACTTCTTGCATTTTCATTTTTTTCTATCATGGGTATAGTGATGGCACCATGTGCAAGTTTATGGTGTTGCCGTGGGATGTGTTGTAATGAGTGTATGGTTGTATATATGTTGTTTATGCATGTCAGTGTCTATATGTTATTATGCATGCATTCTCATGATTATAGCTATGCATGTATAGTAGGTCAAACATTTATTTTGAGATCATTGTATGCAATTAGGTCATCATGATGCTATTGGTATGTTATGAAGTCTAATGTGGTGGATGAGATAGAGCAGGAGATGTAGATTATCAAAATGAGATTACGACATTAGAGCTTGAGGTAAAAGAAGATTGTCATACAAGTTTGCATGTTGGGCATGCAAGTATGTAGGTTAAGGACTATTACATGAATTGTGGTTATGTGTATGCCTTTCATTTTATTGTTATTATTGTTACATGTATGATAGATGCTATTTCATTAGTGTATTCATATGACATGTGTCAGATAGTCATGAACGATATTAACTTGTGGTGGTATGCATTGATATTGTTGTTTTAGGTTAGATAACTTTATGATTGTGTTATATGTTGTTGATGAGTATGTTATAGGATAACTTGTTGTTGTTATATGATAGTTATCTTGATGATTAGGTTACATGTCGTTGATGAACATGATATATAACCTATTCTTTTTATATGATAATAACTCGATTATTAGGGTTATTACATTAAGATATTGATGTTACATGTATCATGCTAAATTGGATTGGCCTATGCAGATGGTTAGGGTTATGAAATTCCGGTATGACTTGACATAATTGTGATATTTTCATGTGCTAATATAGAATGACTTTGCATATGTGATTATTATGTATGAATGATAATTTTTTATGAGCTTATGATGTGAACATGTTTTCTATTTACTATTATCGATATCATGATGTTATGTATGTTTGAGTTGATATGTTGTGAAGCTATATCATCCTAATCTAGATTTATTGTGTAGATAGGATAACCTCCCTTGAGATAAATTATGGTATGATTTTTCTTATGTCATATATTTAGTTCTTGACTATTTGATTATGTCGTCTATTTGGTGTTTGGGTGTTTGATGTCTCTTATGTCATGTAGTTTATTTATCTAACATGGTACATTTATAATTTATTTGAATGTTTGATTAATTACATGATATGAGTACGTGCCTATAATATTTCTTGCCCAAATGATCTTGTTTTAATATCGTTGTACTAATACCTATCTATTGAGACAAGTGATATGTACTTGTGTGTAAGTGTTATAGATCCAAATATGACCCTTGGTATTTGTGATGCTTGGTTTATGGCCTAGGGCAACCCCTCCTTCCAGACTTGGTCCAAATATTTTAAAAATAGTGTTTTATTATGGGAGTGAAGCATGATTATTTAGAGGTCTTTGTTTCAGCCGGATGTATACCCCAAGAATATTGTACACCACTCCATGTAGCGGGTGTCGGAGGCACTTGTCCCCCTTCGGGGGTCCAAGGACCAGCCGTCCCCCGGCATGGGTTATGGGGGCAACGCCCCTGAAGCTAAAAATAGATGGAAAATTGCCTTGTAAAAGTATAGTAATTTCTAGTCAATCTGGGTTGTTCATTAGGCAGATGATCTGATATTAAAACTTATGTTTAGTTTAGGGATTTTTTTCCCTAGAAGGCAACCCCTCTCATTGTATCAAGGTATTATATTGAGGTTGTGTAATAGATGTGTATTCTTAGAGCGAGAAATAGATAGGTGAGACTGTTGGAGAAAATAGAGGATATTATAGAGGATCTGCTATAGGTTGTGTCTCTTCATTTTGCTAGATAATAGAAAGGAAGGACTGGATGTTCAAGGTGGATGTTTCCTAAACTGGGTGAACCACATATATCTGTGTCTCTCTGGTTTTATGTGTTTGTGTTTTTCCACATATTATATGTCTTGCATTTCTCTATCACACATATTTTTCTAACAACTGGTATTAGAGCTGAAGGTCTATTTGGCTGATAAAATCGCAGGAAAGAAGGGTTTCTCGTTCGAGTGGGAGAAATGGAAGAAGATGGTAAGTTCAGGGTCGAGAAATTTAATGTCGAAAACTTCCCACTGTGGAAGATACAAATGGAACATTATCTGTATCAAAAATATCTGTACCTACCATTGAGTGGAAAAGAAAAGAAGCCGATGGATATGATAGATGTAGAATGGAGCATTCTTGATAGAAAGGCACTCGGAACAGTACGGTTGTGCCTTGCAGCATTGATCGCCTTCAACATTTCAAAGGAAATAATGATAGCGGGTTTGATTCAGGCATTGGCGAAACTATATGAAAAACCCTCGGCCTCAAACAAGGTGTATCTTATGAAACAATTATTTAATATGAAGATGTGAGAAGGTGGATCTATTGCAGAGCATTTAAATGATTTTAATACAGTTACAAGTCAATTAAGTTCTGTAGGGGTAAACTTTGATGACGAAGTTAGAGCTCTATTATTCTTGGGCTCATTGCCAAAAAGTTGGAATGGTTTAGTAATGGCCATTAGTAACTCTGTGTCTGGATGTAGTACTTTAATGTTTGATGGCGTTGCCAGTGCTATCCTTAGTGAGAAAATGTGACAGAAACGCTCTGGGGAGACATTGGGTAATAGTTTGAGTGTAGAGTCTAGGGCAAGAAGAATGGAAGAGGAAAAGTCCCAGGATATCGCAGTAAATCAAGGAAAGTGAGATCCAAGTCTAGATCGGGGATAGTGTGCTGGAAATGTGGAAAGAAAGGACACCTAAAGAAAAACTGTAGATCTCAAAAGGGAAAAGAAGGAGATGCACAACAAGAAAACAATCATGAAGCAAATGTTACAGATGAGGTGTTACAAGATGCTTTGATTATTTCTTTCGAAAATATTACTGATTCCTCGGTGGTAGATTCAGGGGCCTCATTCCATGGCACACCTGATAAGAAATATTTTCATGAATATGCTCAAGGAGATTTTGGAAAAGTCCATTTGGGTGATGATGAACCTTGTAAAAGTGTTGGAATGGGTAAGGTTCTTGTAAAACAACATAATGGAAACCAATGGCTACTAAAGGAGGTAAGGCATGTTCTAGATCTAAAAAAAAACTGATTTCAACAGGGCAATTAGGCGGTGAAGGTTGTGTGACAACATTCATAGATAAAGCTTGGAAGGTCACCAAAGGAGCCTTGGTAATATCAAAAGGTTGGTACATTGCATTTATGCAATGGTATTTCTAACTCTGTTAATGCTTTAACTTCCAAAGTATATGCAACATTATGGCATCATAGGCTCGAACACATGAGTGAGAAGGGGATGAAGATTCTTCACTCAAGAAATTTGTTGCTGAGTTTGAAGAATGTTGATCTGGACTTCGTGAGAATTGCATTTATGGAAAACAGAAGAGAGTCAGATTTCTCAGAGTTGGGAAAGAAAAGAAGAGCAAAAAATTAGAGCTTGTGCATACAGATGTACGGGGACCTGCTTAGGTATCATCTCTCAGTGGCTCTCATATTATGTTGCTTTTATTGATGATGCAGCTAGAGAAAGCTTTGATTTATTGTATTCAGAATAAATCTGATGTATTTGATACTTTCAAGAAATGGAAAGCTTTGGTTGAGATTGAGACAGGAAAGAAATTGAAGTGTCTCACATCAGACAATGGAGATGAATATTGCAGCAAAGATTTTGATAGGTACTATTTAGAGCCTGGAATTCGGAGAGAGAAGACAATTCCAAGAACACCACAAGAAAATGGTGTGTCAAAAAGGATGAACAGAACAATCACGGAGCGTGCAAGGTGCATGAGATTGCATGCAGGATTGCCTTTACAATTATGGGCAAATGCTGTAGATATTGTTGTTTATCTAATAAACAAAGGGCCTTAAAGTTCCTTGGATGGTGGTGTTCTAGAGGAAGGATGGATAGGTAAAAATGTAAACTACTATTTTTTAAAGCCTTTTGGTTGTGAGGCCTTTGTCCATATTAATAAAGAAAATAGAGCAAAGCTTGAGGAAAAATCAATGAAATGTACCTTTATTGGATATGGTGTTAATGATTTTGGTTATCACTTATATTATTATGAAATCCAAGAAATCATTAGGAGCAGAGATGTAATATTCAATGAAAAGGTCTTGTATAAGATCAATTACAGGAAAAGAAATAGGAAAAGGAAAACAAGGAATACATAGTTCTTGATGATATCACTAAAAAAGTAAAGGTGTCTGAAAATAATAATAATCAACAACAACAAAAACCACCACAATAGTAATAGGCACCCCAAACACCTGAAAGTGGTGTTAGAAGATCTACCAGGATAAGCATACCCCCTGAACGATATTGTCCTTCATTATATTATTTATTGTTGACTGATTCTGGTGAACCTGAATGTTATGAAGAAGCAATGCAGGTTGAAAGTAGGAAGAAGTGGGAGGTAGCCATGGAAGAAGAGATGGACTCCTTAATGCATAACCAAAATTGGGACTTAGTCAGGTTTCCTGCAGGTAAAACTACATTGCATAATAAATGGGTTTACAAGATGAAGGAAGAAGATGCAGGAAAGAAGAGGTACAAAGCTAGACTTGTGGTGAAGGGTTTTGCATAGAAGAGAGGTATTGGTTTTGATGAAGTATTTCTCCTGTTGTTAAAATCAATTCAATCAAAACTATTTTAAATCTAGTAGCAGTTGAAGATTTGCATCTTGAGCAGTTAGATGTAAAGACAACCTTTCTCCATGGGGATTTGGAGGAAGAGATATATATGTAGAAGCCACAAGGATATGAGGTAAAAGGGAAGGAGAAACTAGTGTGCAGGTTGAAGAAGATCTTGTATGGCTTAAAACAGGCTCCAGGGTAGTAGTATCTAAAATTTGACAAGTTTATCTCTGAACAAGGTTATACTAAATGCCACTCTAATCATTGTGTTTATCTAAAAAAGCAAAATGATGATAGCTATATTATATTGTTATTGTATGTAGATGACATGCTTGTTGCAGGATCTAACATGCAGAAAATAAATGTACTAAAAAGAAAATTTGCAAATTCATTTGCAATGAAGGATTTGGGAGCTGCAAAACAAATCCTTGGTATGAGAATAACTAGAGACATGAAAAATCACAAATTAACATCGTCTCAGAATGATTACATACAAAATGTGTTGAAAATATTTAATATGCATAATGCAGAACGAGTTAGTACACCTTTTTCTAGAGATTTCAAACTTAGTAAGGATATGTGCCCAAAGACCCATGAAGACATGGATTATATGTCTAAAGTTCCATATGCATCAGTAGTTGGAAGCTTAAAGTATGAAATGGTTTGCACAAGGCTTGATATTGCACATGCAGTGGGAGTTGTAAGAAGGTACATGAACAATCCAGGAAAATAACATTGGATGGTAGTGAAATGGATTCTCAGATATTTGAGAGGTACCACAAATAAAACATTATGCTTTGGTGGTTCAAACATTTCTCTATAGGGATATGTTGACACAGATATGGTAGGTGATAGAGATAACATGAGGAGCACTACAGGATATGTATTTAATGTAGCTCGAACACTTGTCAATTGGGTTTCAAAAATCCAAAGTGTCATTGCACTTTCAACAATAGAAGAAGAGTATGTTGTTGCTACAGAGGCTAGTGAAGAAATGATTTAGTTACAAAGTTTTATGGATGAATTGGGTAAGAAGAATGATATGGGCACGTTATACAGTGATAGCCAAAGTTCCATTCATCTTGCAAAGAACTCAACATGTCATTCTAGGACTAAACACATACAACTGAAGTACCATTTCATACGATCAATGTTGGAAGATGGAGAGTTAAAGCTGGAAAAGATACACACTAGCCAGAATGCTGCAGATATGCTAAAAAAAGTTGTAACCAGGGAGAAACTGAGAATATGCTTAGTTTCAATTGGTCTTCAAGGATGAAGATGAATATGAGAAGCAACTAGGCTGAAAGAGGAGTCATTATCTAGCAAATGAAGTGGCGGTGGAGTTGCTACAATCATTCTTCATGTGGGAGATTGTTGGTTGTGGAGCATGCTTATTTAGAGGTCTTTGTTTCAACAGGATGTATACCCCAGGAAGATTGTACACCCCTCCATGTAGGGGGGTGCAAGGAGGATTTGTCCCCCCCTCGAGAGTCCATGGGTGCTAATCCCCCCTAGCTGGGGGGTCTGGGGGTCAGCAATCCCCTAGCGGGGGTTTCGGGGGCAGCACCCCCGAAGCTAAAAACATATGTAAAATTGCCTTGCAAAAGTATAGTAATTTCTATTCAATCTGGCCTGTTCATTAGGTGGATGATTTGACAGTAGAACTTATGTTTAGTTTAGGGTTTTTTTCGATAGAAGAAAACCCCTCTCTTTGTATGAGGGTATTGTATTGAGGCTGTGTAATATATGTGTATTCTCAGAGTGAGAAATAGATAAGTGAGATTGTGAGAGAAAACATAGGATATTACAACGGATCTACTGTAGGTTGTGTCTCTTCATTTTGTTGGATAATAGAAATGAAGGATTGTTTATTCGAGGTGGATGTATCCCAAACTGGGTGAACCATGTATATCTGTGTCTCTCTGGTTTTATGTGTTTGTGTTTTTCTACATATTAAATGTCTTTCATTTGTCTATCATATATATTTTTATAACATTTTACTCCTTGTACACTACTTTGCTCTATGATAAAAGTGTGTACACATGGGTTAGTCAAAACCCAACCCCCGTATATCTGTTAAAACACTTAAAAAATTTAAATCTCCTTAACTATGGGTACATTTCATGGGTTTAACTTGTTGATTACCTCCTAGTGCCCGTGGCCCAACTGTTTCCCAACAAAAAAACTAATTGGAAAAAGTATAAATAGACTTCTATGGGAAGGCCTTAAGGAGGAGAAGAGATAGAATTACTATACTGAGATTATCTCCTGATTGAGTTTGAAGTATCCCTGTGCTTCAAGCACTTACCCAAGTTCAGGAAACCCTTGTTTCCTTGAGTGTTGATACTCTCCCACTTGCTTGAGATATCATGGTATTGTTTATGGAAGGAGGCTGTTGAAGACTAGGACTGGATGAATCTAGAGGACAGTTCCACTTGGAGCCAGAAGAAGAAGACTCAGGTTAATTCTCTCCATGTTGGTTATAGGTTTCTACAATAAAAAGAAACATTGTCTTGTTCCTGAGATTAACTTTGTCTATGCATAAGATACTATTGTAATTCATGTATGAATGTTATTTTGATGTATAACTAATCATCTTTCTTAGATGATATAAAGTTGATTTCATTAAAATACTTTATATATATGATGCTATGCATGTTCAGATTGGTTTATTTGCAGATTCAAAGATCATTAGGAGTTGCAGAGGGTCTGAACGCTGCTGGAACTACCCAAACAAAGGGCATCTAGGTATGGTCACTATCACATAGTTTGTTTATATAAGCATGTTGCCTGAGTTGTATGAGTGTTTCTTACTATAGTTTGCTCTTGCTCTGTTGGGGTTTCAACCCAAAGCCCTAGGGTACTTATTCCCATAACAGAATTGGCAACTCCATTGGAGATAATAATCTTGTTATTCCTAGTTTGGGTCATTCATAGTCAATCAGGGATCAGTTCTTGATTTTCTTTCTATGACAATATTATTTGGTCCAGTAGAATCTCAGACCTTAAGTCTGATCTTTTTGATCTGGTTTTATTTTTTATTTTTCTTGGAAAGCTTTGTATACACACCTTTGTCTATTTACAGTAGCATACACACACATGTTTATGTGAAGTGAACCCATGTATATGCAAGTTTCCTTGGTTAGAAGTGCATGTACATGCCTTTGTGGTTGAACATAGTCACATATACATTTTTTGCATTCTTTTTCCAAATCTTTCTCCCCAGAAATATTTGTTTCTTGGTATGTTTAATTTCTGAGTGGTCAGTTTTGGTCTTTAGAATTTAATTATTCAGTGAGATTACTATTTTGAATTCTCTTTTTCTTTAAAAAGTTTTTGGCCTAGGTTTTCTTTTGAGCGAGTTTTACGATTTGCATTTTGATACACAAGACTTCTTAAAGAAGTTCTTGGTTGTTTTGGTCCTCTAGAACAGTAGATTGTTTTCAGTCTATGTGTCAAGCTTGATTATTGGTCTACTTACTTTTCTTTCTGTAATTTCGTGGCCTTACACCTTTTCTTGCTTTTTGAAAGTTTCTTTTTGATGAATTTGAAAGTCTTCCTTTCCTGATTTCGTGGTCAGTTTCTCAAAGCACTTTGCCACTGTTTGGGTTGATTAGTACAAGTTGAAGCCCTTTTTGTTCAAGTTTTCATTTGTTGTCAAATTGGTAACTTACAAAGTTTCTTTGTGCTTTTCTTTCAGTCTTTGAGTCTTTGGTGGTATATAGAGTTCTTTCGAAAGGTTGTTTTCATTGTTTCTTGAAAAAGAAAAGTCCTTAAAAAACATTGTTTTTGTCTTATTTTCCATGTTTGATTTTGGTTTCTTTTGATTTTTTGAAAGTGATTTGTGATCTTTTTTCTTAGTCCTTATTGTTTTGAGAAGATTTTGTATTCAAAATTTGTATTCTTTTCAAACACTTAAGTTGGATTATTAATAAGTTATAAACAATTGGTTTCATTCCTTTTAGAGTAATCTAGGATCTTGCATTATCATGTACACCATGCATTAGGGTAGTTTTTTTCACTATTAAAGCATCAATAGTCCTTTTAGTTTTTGTGAGTGTGAAGTGTGCTATAAGAAAAGAAAAGAAAAAAAGTTTTCTTTATAGAAGTTTCTTAGAACGTGGGTAGAAATTTCTTTTCATCGAAGAACAAACAATGGCATTTCATATAAGTTAGTTTTTCATTAATTTATTTTGCGTCATACAAACACCATCATTTTCAAATCCATATTGTCCCTTTGACTTAAAAGAACAACCACTTAAAATCAAGTGCTTAATAAAAGAAACTAGAACTTTTTGTATTGTCATCAGAATACACCAATAAGTTTTAGGTTTATTTAGGGCCTTTGATTAGGCGAGAGGAGAGTAAACTCTCCAAGGCCACTCTAAATTGTAAAACATACGATTCTAATTAAATAGTGAAATCCAATAGCGTTAGGGAGACCGAGAAATCTTTGTGACTCGGAGTTAAGCACGAGGGTTTGTGAAAATAAGGACGAGAGATACTCCCTCTCTTACTTGTTGGATCTTACGTCATTACTGTTTTGCCCGGCTTCTCATACAAGTTGGTGTCTTTAGTTGCCTATCCTAGGGATCCACATAGGTGGCTGCAGAGGGGAATCTCGTGGCACCTGAGGTTGAAATTGCATCATGTTCAACAGTAATTTTGGAGGGCACCCTTGTGAAACTTGGGGGCTTGCACCAGCAAAGGCTATTGTCTGGAGGTCAGCGTAACTACCTATGATACCTTCGCTAGTATACCTAGGATGTAATTACCCCATTCTATTTTTGGAAGACCCTTATTATTAACTTTATTGTATTTTGGTGTCCGGTCCTTCACTCGGAGCGGAAATACTTGGAAGTTGTTTGATTGCTGATCTCTATAGGGACATTTTTAGTGTGTGTTTTTTGCTCCTAGTCAGCCTAGCTTTTAATTTTCTTGAGTCCTTAAGTAGATCTTATAAAAATAATTCAAAGTGGCTGACCGACCATCTCGACGGTCTTGGAGGCTTCGTGGGCTTTCACCTATGAGTCCAGAGCCTTCTCCTAGAAGGCGTAGGAGCGATTCTGCTAGTGATTTTCAAACAGTGGCAGCGGGTACGTCGGAGATTGATCCTCCACTTAGGTTCATTAGTTTACAAGATAGACTTAGTACTACTACAAAGTTAGAGAGGAACATACCAGTTCTTTCTTGAGTACTCTTCCATTTAGAAGATGTTATTGAAGTAGAAGATATTTTAGAGTCGGTAGTAGCTTTGAATTCTCCTCTCCCTCCTAATCATCAAGACGCATTGTTATACGTTGGAACTCTGACTCATAGGCCTTCGAGCCCAGGTCCACACACATCTGTCCTTTCGATGACCAATGCTATAAGCATGGCATCCACCACGAGTGTTGTGGGAATGTAGACTCCGATATTTGTGCAAGGGGGAGGAACTATTTCCATCCCTTCTAACACTCCTAGCACTTCCTTATTTGGGTCTACTTCCATTCTGTCGATGACTAGAAGTTCTTAAGCTAATGCTTCCAGTTTTGGATTTTCCCTTTTGCAATGCCCTCTCAAGGTATTCCTTTAGTTCTATTGAATATACCATCAAGCGCCTCTGAATCCATGATGGGTGGATCGGCTTGCTTTCAGGGTTTCCCATTTGGAAGTGGTCATATACCACTTTCAAATCCAACAATAGGGTCTATGCCTTTTCCTTTCACAAGTCAAGGTGGTAACCCCTTAATGAGTTGGACAAACCCTGTAGTTAGTGGGATAGGAGCTGGGAATCAGTCTTTTGGCCAATAAGGGAATGTGTTGTATTCCTCGGTTAATTCATTTCAAAGTTTTTCACCATTTTCTAATGCTTGGAACACTTATCAGGGTCTATCAGCTCCTTTCAATACTTCGTTAGGGGGTAACTTTACCAGCTACAAAGGATTTTCAGCTGGAGTTGGTCAAACTCTAGTTTTTGCTAGATCACAAGGATCACCCTTTGGTGCATTAGGTTCTACAAGTCACTTTAGGAAACCTATTGCCTTTCAAAATCCAGGTGATTCTTTTCAGACCTATGGGAACCCCGCTCAGTCTAGATGGAATCCCCAAGGTCCTCCACGACTTCCTTTTCTGGCCATGCTTAATTTGCTAGACTTGGCTAAATTGACAAATGATCCAATTAGGTACTATCTGGCTTGGCCTTTGTTCCCAACTAAACTTTCAATGGATATTCCAAAATTTGTAGGGAAGAATGGTGAAAATTTGGGAGACCATGTGACCATGTTCCATTTATGGTGCTCATTAAACTCCCTAGTTGATGATTTAGTTAGGTTAAGGTTATTTCAACACACCTTAATGGGGAATGAAACCAAATGGTATATACAGTTGCAAAGGGGTACTTTTACTTATTTTAGTGATTTGGCTAATATTTTCTTAAACCATTTTCAGTTGCCTGTCCGTTATGAAGCCAGAACTGAACGTTTGGCCAATTTTCATCAAGACACAACAACTCACATTTTGGATCATATCCAGGAATGGAGACGGAGAAAGAGGATTATCAAAGCTGAAATTCCATTAGAGTTCCATCTCAAATGGTTTTTAAAATCTTTACAACCTGAAATCTCTAAGGATGTTTCTCTTTCCGGTGTTTATTCAGAAGAGCAGGCTATTTTTCGAGCCAAAAATTAGAATTGATATATTCTTAGTCTGGGAATCTTTAGAAAATCTTACCTCACACTCCTAGATCCAAGGTTGATTTAGCCAAACCAAATCCTAGCCCTCACGTCGATGGTGTAGTTGGATCAATTGGCACAAATAAGGTGAACCTTTTGAACCAATTGCAACAATTGTCTGTACAAACTACTTCTTCTAATCAGGCAACATCGTCTACACCTTCACCCTCTCAAACTACCTCCATTAATGTCATCCAGGCTTCTAACCCCAAAGTAAATCAATAATTCGATGGGAAGAAGAAGGGACAAGGTAAGAAGAAGAATCAAGAAGGGAAGGGTAATGCGAACAAGCCCAACAATGGTGTCGATGAGGGTAGAAAAGAGTCTAAGAAGAAAGTTAAATTTCCATGCAAGTTATGCAATGGAGATCATTTGACTCACCTTTGCCCCAATATTCAGGATGCTTAGTGCTTGTTAATGTAGCAAGGGTCCTCTAGCTCCCAAACTCTCATGACTACCCCTTTTCCCTAAGGGCAGCAATTACTTTCTTGGGCAACCTCGAATGCTGGTACCTCCGCAGGGGGTAACCAGGAAGGGGAAAATTCCTCAAATGTGTATATGATGAACTCACATGTCAACGCTGCCACACATGCATGCGATTACGATGAAATGGAAACATCTAAGGCAAAATCTGTTCTTGAAACCTCAGACCCGCTTCATGTTGAGCGACCCTCTATTGGTTCTATACCTTGGATACCGAAAGCTTCCGCTAAGCGCTCAACAATTACCTTAATGCCAGAGAAGCCTAGCACTACTCGATTGTAGAAGATCTAGCTCAAAGTCCATGTGCTATGTCTACACTGGAGGTACTCCAGTCGTGTCTTACTCAAAGAAGTGCTTTTCTTTTGGAAATCGG